>MU182455.1:109632-166083 GCA_016904865.1 Pissodes strobi | reverse complement strand
AGTCCTTTTCGAAAAAAGAAAACGTTTTTCCCGATCCTTCCATTTAAGGTTATTACTTGGAATATTAAATATTTTTTTCTTGTTTATTTCACTACATATGTAGGCATTTAAACAATTTATTACATTTTTTGAATCTTTCCATAGTTGGCGTTTTTGAAGTCCTTTTCGAAAAAAAAAACAACGTTTTTTCCCGATCGAGGCTGAACCGCATTGTCGAAAAAATACAACAATGACTTGGCTGAAATCTACTCGAGCCGACTCTACCTGAATGAGCGTTACATAGCCGACCCTGACGTCTCACTCTCATTCACTACTCAGGAAAAAGTGCGCTGAATATTACTTATAATAAACAACGAAAAAGGGGCGATTAACTTATGAAGTCGAAAGGGGCTTTGAAGGGCTATGGAACCGGAAGGGCTCCGTATGAAATTTATTTTCTAATAACATTCTAACCCAAACTATTGACTACAAAGTTGTAAACTATAAAACCTAATTCTAGAACTAAATAAATTATTTATCTAGATGGTACCATGCTCTAAAGTGTTTATATCCATATATGTACAGAGTATTTTATTATGGACTCCTCGGACGGCATCAATACAATCAAACGGCCTCTTTAGACAATTAATTCAAGGATATTTTAAATACACTGAAATTCCTGACTAATACCTTATCAGACAACCGCGCAGAATAAAGACGATTCCATGTTGATATATAAATAATTATTTAAACCCATTGCCGGGTCTCAGTTTCCACAAGGAGGGTGTCTGAAATAAGTAGGGCATCTTGAGGACTGGGATGGGGAAGTGTTCAACCCCAATGGCCGAAAATTACGAGCTTTTAAAATATGGGGATATCGATGAGAGTTGAGAATACCATGTGTGGACCGGATAACCAATGAGGACGGGCTGAGTAGACCTGTAATGTTGCTCATTGTAAAACGTAAATATTAGAATATTTTGGACATGTTAAGCGGAACAATAATAAATTCAAGGTAGGGTCGATGATCGTAAGGGTACCGGCAGGAGAAGAATTTCATGGCTTGCAAATTTGAGAAAATGATTCGGTACAACGACGTCTGAGCTCTTCCGTAGTGCAGCAAGCAAAGTACGTATAGCCATGATGACAGCCCACGTCTGGAAGAAGAGAAGAAACCCCCTATAATAATTCAAATCTGGTTGCATAATCCAAATAAACATAATAAAACACGTTATTGCTTGACCTAGACTGGCTGATAAGTCTTAAAAATCCATAAAAATTTAATCTCTCGATAGTACCAAAATGTATATTGTGCCGAAACTAAAGGTTATCATCACGAGCAACTACATATTTTGGCGCCAAAAAAATCAATTCGATATTGTATAATAATATGTGTTGAATGCATGTTTCAAGTAAAGTTAATTATGGTAACAGGCATTAAAGCGCCTTATTATTTAAATTAATTTCGATAAACCACTAGTTACATCACGTGCTTTTAGCATTTGGCATGATGCAGATTAAATTTAGAAAAAGGGGCTACTTTATTTATGTATAAACTCTATACAAAGTGGATAATATCAATGTACTTACACAGTGGACCAAGAAATTATATTTATTTAAATATAAATATGGTTGTTAAAATGCATTTCTTTTAGCCAAGAAACCTCAAGCTCGGTTAATTAGGCAAGAGCAAAACTTTTAAAATTAAACGTCAGGCATTCTTTTAGCAAAACTTGAAAAATATTCTTATATTACGAGCACTTCTCGTTTTAAGTGGATAATAGCCACTTGCTTGACAAAAAGACACTTGACTGTAAATTGTCCTTAGCGCATAACAGTCCACCAAGTGTTGTTTAATTTAAACTAATAAACGCCGTTTGTTGCATGTATTTTTTTTTTATTTCATTCATCTGTATCGAACGACCATGAAATATATTACGACAATGTTGCCACGTTTAAAGATCAATTGATGCGAAAAACAAACGAGAAAGTAGCAACACTAAATCATATTAGTGGAAATCACAGAGATCACATTTGCATAATTTTTTTTCATCGCTTTATTCCTCCTAGGTCTCTAGTGATATTTTATTACTAGAATCTAAAGATTGAAATTAAAATTTCGCTTCTCGTTTAATGGTTCAATTTTTCTTTAAATTTTAAAAATTAAAAATTATTATTGTTAAAGATTATTTTTCAATTTTATTTCAATATGAAATTAATATCACTGGTTCTTAGAGTATAGAAAAAATAATCTAGGGACTGGTCCAAAAATATAATGTATGCAACCCACATTGAATGGCTATTAAGCCAATTTAATTACAAGGAGGCAATAAGATGTTCAAAGAAAGAATGAAAACAATAATATAACTAAAGAACAAAATTAGAAACTAAAGAAGATAATAAAACATTCAGCGTTAAAAAGGAATAAAAGAATGGAATTATAATCAAAGAAATTATTTCAATTGAAGTGGAAGAAGGTAATAAAAATCTTTAACAATTAAAATACAGCATGGAAGAACTCAAAATTGAAAGAATACAATAAGACGATTAGAGATAAAACGGAAAAAAAAATATAGTATTAAGTTGTTCTAGTTAAGTGCAAGTGAAAAATAAATGGTAGGCAGTAATAAAAAGCTAAAAGAAAATAACAGAAAAGTGTAATAGTTTGGGTTAGTTGGGTTGGTAAACTTCAAGAAAACGTTCAAAGAAAGAATGAAACATAATAATAAGATGCTTTTATAATTAAAGAACAAAATTAATGAAATTGGAAATTAAAGAAGACAATAAAACATTCAACCTTAAAAATTAATAATAGAATTGAATTATAAATATTAAAGAAATTATTACAACTGAAGTGGAAGCTGGAATAAATTATAAATTAAAGAAGACAGTGAGGCATTTAATGACAAAATGGTTGAAAGTAATCGGAATTTTTAACAATTGAAATACAACATGGAAGAACTCAAAATTGAAAGAATAAGACGTTCAGAGATAAAACCGAGGATATAATAACAGAGAGTTGTTATAGTTAAAAGCAAATGCAAAATAAATTGTAGACAGTAATAAAAAGCTACAAGGTAATATAGTAAAAGATAATATCAGAAAAGTGTAATAGAAGAAGTTAAAAAAGGAAATGGAGGAATAATAGAGACGATACAATTTAATTGCAATATAAAAATAAAACTTCAGAAAGGCAACAAGACGTTCAAATATAATAATAAAAAGTTATCATAATTAAAGAGCAAAATAAAAGAAATTAAAAACCAAGATGGAAGAAATTAAAAACTAAAGAAGATAATAAAATGCTCAGCGTTAAAATGGAAGAAAATAATAGAAGGTTATTCTTATTTAAATGTAAGAGCAATTGAAATACAACATAGAACAAATATATAGTTAAAGAATTCAATAAGTCGTTCAGAGAAAAAAAACCGGAGAAAACCAAAAACATAATTATATTATATATAATTAAGTACAAATTGAAAAATTAAAGTTAAAGAAGAAAATAAATCATTCAAAATCAAAATTGTGGACAGTAATAAATAGTCAGAAGACAATAGTAAAAGAACATAAGAGAAAAGTGTAGTAATGCAAGAAGTTAAAAGAAGAAATTGAAGAAAACAATAGAGGGTTGTTACAATTTAACTACAATATCGAAAATATATATAAAACTGCAAAAAGGCAAGTAAAGAATGGATATAATAATAGGAAATTATTTTAATTGAATAGCAAGAAGGAAGAAATTTGAAACAAATAAAAAAACACAATAAAAAATTCAACGTTAAAATTTAAGAAAATGACAGATGGTTTTTATTATTTAAATGCAAGAGAAAAATAAAAAAATATGGAAGACAATAAAGCATTCGGAAATAAAATGAAAAAAGTAATAAAAAGTTATTATAATTAACGTGCAGCCTGGAAGAAGTAACAAATCAAAAAAGACAATGAGAAATTAAAAACTAAAATAGAGGAGAATAACAGAAAAGTGTGGTAATACAAGAAGTTAAAAGAAGAAATAGTAGAAAATAACAGAGAGTTGTTACAATTTAATTGCAATATGAAAAATATATATAAAAAAACTTCAAGGATGCAATAAGACGTTCATGAAGAGAATGGAAAATAATAATATGAAATTATTATAATTGACGAGCAAGATGGAAAACATTAAATTCTAAAAAAAACAATTAAATATTCAACGTTAAAATGGAAGAAAATAATAGAAGGTCGTTATTATTTAAATGTAAGAGCAAACAGAAATTATAGAAGGCGATAAAATGAAAAAGTAATAAAAAGTCTGGAAGAAGTAACAAATTAAATAAGACAATAAGAAGTTAAAAACTAAAATAGAGGAGAATAGCAGAATGTTGTTTTGATTGAAGTGCAAGTTAGAAGAAATTATAAATAAAGAAGACGATAAGACCTTTAAAAAGATAAAATGGACAACAAATAAAAAGTTGTCACAATTAAAGTGAAAGATGGCAGATATTTGAAACAGAGACGACAAAAATCAGAAAAGATATCAGAAAAGTGCAATACACGACGTTAAAAGAAAAGATGGACGAAATAGTAGAAAGTTATTATAATTGAAGTAAAATATGGACGAAATCAAGAATGAAAGACAATAAAACGTTCAGATAAACTTCAAGAAGGGAATAAGATGTTCAAAGATAAAATGGAAAAAAATAACAGAAAGTTGTTATAATTAAATTACCAGATGGAAGCGAAATGATACTAAAGAGGACGATAAGACGATCAAAGAACGAATGGAAGGCAATAAAATATTCAATAATATAAACTGAAAAAGTAATAACAAATTGGAGGAAATAACAAATTAAAGAAGAAACCAGGACCTTAAAACTAAAATGCAGGAGAAAAACATTGATTGAAGTGCAAGTTTGAAGAAATTAAAAATAATTAAACAAGACGATTAGACCTTTAGAAATGAAATAAAAGAAGTATAAAATGGAAGAAATCAAGAATTAAAGACAAACTAATTGGAAGAAACAAAGTATAATCAAGAGAATCTGTAGAAAACAATTAATTTTTTTTTATATAATTGAAGTGTAATATGGAATAAATTAAATTGAACGATACAACGTTCAAAGATACAGAATAGAAATGTTTGCAAATTGTAGATTAAAGTGCAAGATGTAAGAAATGAAAGAAAATAATAAAATATGAGACGTTCAAAGGTAAGCTGAAAAAAACATTAGAAGACAAGATCTGTCACGAAGAACTATTAGGTATTCTAAAGGCCAAGATTCCTTGTCAATGGCTCAGACAAGATGCTAACCTAATCTCGCATTCGTTACGACACTCGCCTACGTATTTTTAGTAATGTACAAAGGAATACAAGCAAATATTATTTATGATGCTTAACAGTGTTGCCAGTGTTGCTAGATATTCTATTTTATCCACACATTGTATGAGAGTTCTCTCTGTTTCGATAAATAATTTTTCGCCATCATTTGGCTAGGACCGCCCCTGTGTCTAACAAAAATAGCTTATATATTGCGCATAATTTCGTAGTAGGTGAAAAATAAATATAGCAGATTAATCAATCAAAACAAATGTTTGATTTATCTAGGTACACAATATGTCTGTACTTTTCATCATTTATCTTGAGAAAACACACTTATCGCAGGTTTACTTTAAACAAAGTTTTTTTTGCTTTAGAGGTCGTGTCCGTTGGTTCTAAAAGTAACTCAATTCAAAGCATCTGAGTCTATACAGCATGATCTTTTAACGAATAACTGGTCGTTATCATCGTCAAGCCAGTGCTGCCAGTTGAAGACTTAAGAAAAATATTTTCGATTACATATTGTCAATATGTAAATGTACCAAACCGACTATTTTGTTTTTCAAGGCAATTGAATTGACATAGTTTAATCTTAAATATTTAAAAAATGACGCATTATCATCCTATATTTTTAAAATTAGAGGAAAAATGTCTGCTTCGGGTGATACATTATGATTTCAAAAAAATATAGTTAGCTGATGGTCGATTTAGCCATTTTTGAAATAGTTAATTCCAGATCTAGATTGCTTTGCATAGCATCATGGCACACGGCGGCCTACTGGTGGACACAAGAAATCCAAAACCTTAGAAAAAAATGTCTCAGCTCAAAAATAGTACTAACGAAAGCAAATCAAAACTCGGATAATAGTGAAATACAAGCACAGCAGTACTCAGAAGACAAGAAAAATTTAAGACTGGCAATAAAAACCTCCAAGAACAAATGCTGAAAAAAACTAGTGGAAGAAATTAACGAAGACTGCTGGGGACTGAGGTACAAAATCACGACCGGAAAATTCGCACGCGAGTCCAACAGGACACTCTCCATGGATCAAACCATAAAGGAGGTCAAACAACTGTTCCCTCAAAGAGAACCAATCAGCTGGACTCACAATAGAAGAGTGAGGGACTTCGGGGTGTTGACGGTCGAAGAAATAGTGCACGCAGGTAAGAAGTTAAAAAAGGGAAAAGTTCCGAGATTAGACGGAATACCAGTAGAGATAATAAAAGCAGTAACCTCACGATGCCCCGAATTATTCCAAGAAACTCTCTCGAACTCCCTCAGTCAAGGCCAATTCCATAAAATGTGGAAGAAGGCCAAATTAGTACTCCTGGGAAAACCGAAAAAGGATCGAAATGGATACTGACAAATATGTCTTCTTAACACCGGCGCAAAACTACTTGAACACATAATCCTGGCAAGGGTAAAGAAAGACTTGAATCTAGAAAATAAACCCTTTCTAACACGCAATTTGGTTATAGGAAAAATAAATCCACAGTCAATGCAGTACTGTCAGTGACAACCTAGGCGAAATCGCACCTCTATAAAAGAAGTCACAAACACATGGTCACACTAGACGTAAAAAATAAGTTCAACTCAGCGCTCTGGAAAGAGATAATCAATGAACTGGAAAGAAGAAAAGCAGCCACATACCTGGTAAGAATAATGGAGAGCTATTTCTCCGAGAGAAAAATCATCCTAGAGGCGGAAAACAAAAGAAATGAAATTGACATGACATGCGGAGTACCGCAAGGATCAATTTTGGGACCTACGTTATGGAATATTTTCTACGACGGGTTACTCAGACTCCCACTTTCAAAAGACGTCACCCTAATAGGATACGCGGATGATGTAGCCATGATTACCATGGGAAAGGACCTTCTAGAGGTGCAAAGGAGAATCAATAGGGCAATGACAGACATCCTAAAATTGTTGTCAAACAACCACCTAGAGTTGGCAGAAGAAAAAACGGAGGTAGTAATCCTATCCTCGAAGAAAAGAACACCTCACATAAATATTAGGGTTGGGAACAAAGAGGTCACACACCCTCCTCGGCCATTAAATACTTAGGCATCTGGATTGACAGCAAGATGAACTTCACGAGGCACGTAGAAAAAACAGCATTTAAAGCCAGCAAAACCGCAATGGCATTGGGCAGACTTATGCCAAATGTGGAGGGTCCCGATATGCAAAAGCGGAAGACTTTGTGTTCCGTCGGAAGTTCGGTGCTGCTCTACGCGGCTCCCGCATGGCGCACGACAATGAAATTCAATAACTGTAAGGAAATGTATAGTAAAACACAGAGGCAAATGGCAATACGAATCTGCAGCGCCTACAGAACCGCATCAACAGACGCTTTACTGGTCATAGCAGGAGAACCCCCGCTGAACCTGTTCATAAAGGAAAGAGTTGCAGTTTTCGAAAGCAACGACACGGACAGAAGTACCAAATAGATAGAGGCAAGAGAGTGTCTTTTGGAGAAATGGCAACGTCGCTGGCAAGCATCAGGAAAGGGCAGATGGACTTTCGGGCGAATTCCCAAAATAGCATCATGGCTTAACAGACAGTAAGGAAACACGAACTACCTCCTGACACAATTCCTTACGGGGCACGGCAGCTTTAGGGATTTCACTAGGACCATAGGCAAAACAGAGGACGACGAATGTGTATACTGTGACGAAGGGGACACAGGGGAGCACACTGGAATCAGCAACGGGAAATATGCCAAGAGACACTTGGCATTGTACTAAACCCAGAGATCATAGTCAAAACAATGATAGACAGCAGAAACAACTACGAGACGATCAACCGAATGATCACCCAAATACTAAAACGAAAAGAAGAAAAGTGGTGAATGGCTGAAAGGAAAGTACACCGAGACACATACAGCAGCTTTTCCTGAAGAAATGCCGCAAGGTGGTTCCGGGAAAAGAAAAGAACCTGCTAAGAGTAGTGGGTCGGCCTAGCCCGAGTCCCACACTCCCTTGGAGCGCTAGAACACCAATGCTCCAGAGAGTACTCAGACAAGTATTTCCAATACCTACTATATATATAAAAAAAACGTTAGTTTGGGCTAAGTTGGGTTAACCCATCTTTTTTTTTTTTTTTTTGTTACACGACGAAGAATCTTTTTACGACCTATTTACCTGGGACGCACGAGGCACCCAGTACCTTGGGACGCAGCCAGGTACCCAAGGAGTGTGGGACTCGGTAGCAGACCCCTACCCACTAAACTCCGCCGTGTTCTTACCCGGCCACGCCAGCCCGGCTCCGTCTCGGAGACATCTTCGCAGGCAGACGCCGGTTTGGTCTTATTGAATCTATTCCCTTCTTAGAACGTCTCTTTCATCTTTATCTTTGGTTGTCATTGTTTCCACTATAAACCTGTTTATGGACTGAAACTTTTCTTTGTTGGACAGCATTTCATTCATCACATTGTTCTTAGTTATATGCTATGTTTACTCTTATCCTTCCTTCTTCCCATCTCGGGCATTTAAACAGGGTGTGTTCTACAGTGTCTTCTTCCTCGCAATAGTTACATATCCCATCCATCCTCTTCTTAATTCTATGCGAGTACGAGTTGAAGTTACCATGTCCCGTAAGCACTTGGGTTAGATGATAGTTTATTTCTCCGTGTTTTCTTTCGTGCCACGCTTTGATGTTAGGTAACATCTGGTGCGTCCATCTTCCCTTCTCTGTTTTGTCCCACTCTTTCTGCCATGATTCCAGGGTTTTTTCTCGCACTGCGCTTCTGCTTTCTCCTTCTACCGTCCTGCTCCGGAACACACTTTGACTTTCCCTTCCTAAAAGGTGAAAAGGTATCAGACCCGCGAGTACAAGGGCCGCCTCCGTCGAGACCGTTCTAAATGCCGAAACTACCCTCAAAGCCATAATCCTTTGTGTCTTCTTGAGTACTTCGCAGCACCTTCCAAAGACCGTAGCATCCACCCACGCCGGGGCGCCGTACATGACCACAGACTGCATTGCCAGTGCCAATACTCTTCGTTTCGGGGCTGATGGGCCGCCCAAGTTAGGGAATAGTATGCTTAGCGTTTTGAGGACCCTGCAAGCCTTTTCGCATGCGTCTATAATGTGTCTGGACATGTTCATGTCGCGATCAATCGTCATCCCCAGGTATTTTACTATACTACTTGTTACTGGTGTTATTTTATTGGTTCCTAAGTCGAATTTGATGTGGCTGATTTTTAGTTTCCGATTTAGTAAAATAGCCTCTGTCTTTTCCGGGGCTATATCCAAGAAGTTCTCCTGCATCCACTCAATGATCGCAGCCAGAGTCGTGTTTGTTCTTTCCAGCATGTGTCGCTCGTTTTTCGCCGTCGTCACCACTGCAAGGTCATCCGCGTAGCAGACCACTTCCACTCCGTCCGGTATCTCGATCCTCATCACACTATCATACAGGACGTTCCATAATGTAGGCCCCAGCACTGAGCCCTGCGGGACGCCTCCGTATATCTTTCTTTCGTTATCCTTCGATACGATAATCGTGCGATCTTTCAGATACTCTTCTATGACCCTTCTCAGATTACCGTCCACGTTTCTGGTCCGGAGTGCCCCAATGACGCGCTCCCATGAGGCCGTGTTAAACGCGTTCCGCACGTCGATCAGGACCATTGCCGACCAATTGCCCGGCTTATCGTATGCATGTCCTCGCACTTTCAGAATTGCATCTATCGTTGACTTGCCCTCGGTAAAACCATACTGGTTCGCGACTCCCTGATTGCTTCCTTAATTTTTAGGTTTATAAGGCTTTCGTATACTTTACCCATGACATCGATCAAACAAATAGGTCTGTACTTCGTCTCCTCGTTGCGTTGCTTTTTCGGTTTTTCCACGAGGATCAGCTTTGCTTTCCTCCACCTATCTGGGAAGCAATGTCTCCGGTATAAGTCATTGAAAAAGTCTGCAAAGAATGAAACATTTGCTTGGATCAGCGTCTTGATGACTATCGGTGGAATTCCATCTGTGCCTGGGCACTTATTCGTCTTTATCTTCCCGCATACTGTGTTGATGTTCTCCGCCGTGAACGCACGATACCCTGTGGGATAGTCTGGGTCAATTGCTTCATTGCCTTCCTCCAGTGTTGTGTTAGGCGTGCAAATAAACAGACTTTCGAAGTATCGATTTTTACGGTCCTCAGATATTACGGTCCTTGGGGGGTTTTCCTTCATTCTTCCCCATACAATACGGTAGGCATCCCCATAAACATCGTTATCTAGTTCTCTGCAAAGGTCATTCCACCTGTCTCGCTTATTCCTTTCTATTAGCTTTCTTAGGTCCCCCTTTGCTTCGCGATATGCTTTTTCCCTCTCCTGTCTGACATTTTCATTCTGCGTCGCGCGTTGGAAGAGCCGTCTTTTCTTGCGTACTTCACTGATTTTGTTCTGTGTTTCTTCAGTCCACCAATACGGTAATTTGTAGTTCTCGTCGCACGTTACGATTGGAGTGCTTTCTTTGTAGGCCATTATAACGTAGGTCATGAGTTTCCTTGGGCAGCTTATAGTTTTGTCCTTGATCAGGCTATTGAAATTTTCCTTAAGTTTTATTAAGTTAGGCGCTCTATATTTCTTCCTCACATTCTTTTTATTCCGATTTTGCGGTAACTCTGTGACTATAAATCGATGACCCGTGACGTGTGGATCTTCCAGCGCCTCCCACTTGGGGGATTTTCTGAGTAAACTCTCTGACACCATTGTGATGTCGATGTAAGAAGACCCGTTATGCGCCTCGTAAGTGGGCAGCTTCCCATCGTTCAAGCACACTAATCCATTTCCAGACATTAATTCAACGACCTCCAGTCCCCGTTTGTCCACAACATTTCCTCCCCATATCGGGTGTTTAGAGTTGAAGTCACCAACCACAATCGTTTGTTGATTAGGCTTACTCCGCAACTTTATTGCACGATCTAGCTCTTCGATATGTTTGCAGAAGTCGTTAAAGTGACAATTTGGACTGATGTACACACAGTAAACAGATATATTTGTATATAGGACATTTACATAGCAACCACCACTATAGTATTCTATCACAGGATTCGGACTAGAATTTACATTGACTAACATTACATCTTTGGTTTCATTCGCGTAACAGTTCCGGTTTGCGGTGCACTTTTTCCGGTTTGGTTCGCTTATTGTTATTACATCACACCTTTCCTTTGCTGCATATAGGTCTGCCACATCGTGCACGTGCACGCTGCGATTGGCATTGATCTGTAATATTTTTAAAGACATTTATGTTTGTGTTTTCCTCAGCACACTGAGCGCCCTTCTGAAAGAGCCGCATTTTGCAGTTCCGGATTTATGTTGCTCTCCTCCGCACTAACCCATCTAACCGAAACTAACCCAAACTAACCCATTATATACCGTTAAAACAGAGTAGTGTTCTGAATCGCGGTATATATTGTATTTTGAAATTACGCCTAATATAAAGCCATAGTATACTGCGAATGAGAGTATAGCTGTTCTGAATAATAATTGTACAATATGCCAATACGCGCCGGTAACAACTCGATTTACTTAATACTTATTTAATTCTTGTTTACAAACATATCTTAATTTGAGATACATCGCGTTATCAAAAATTAGGATGCCCCTTTCTCGCATAAAGCGCATGCTGAGAACGTGATTACGGTTAAACACGGGATGTTCCATTATAAGATTACATTTGATATTCCAGGGGCGGATCCGACTGTTTTTTGTGCGTATAATAAAATTGATGAAAAAGCGACAAATATATGTATATTAAAAATACATTACACATAGTAAATTAGAAAAATCTGAACTGCTTTCTCGGTTTAGAAAAATATATTACACACAATTTTTTATATCAATTTCTAAAAAAAAATGTTCTAAATAAAAGTTGATGGGAATGTAACCTTTGGAGTACGAAGTATTAAAAAAAAAACACACAGAAAAATGGGAACAAAGCACAAAACTGAGAAAGCAGGAAAAAATGCCAATACTAAGAAATAAAAAATGGTCTCAACAGTTGGTCCATTATCTATATATTATTTTATTTTTAACATACGTCAGCTTCGCATTTCTAACTGAAGCACCATACAGGATCAAACAAATTCACTCCACACCATTAACCTAAGAGATACGAAGTCTGTTAAATGAGGGCAAAGTTGCGCAATTTAGGGGCTATTGATATGCCGTTGAGAAATTTAGAAAATTCCGACTACTTCCGGAGGTATCCGTAAAAAAACGAAAAGCAGCTATTTTATTTTTTATTTTTTCCTGACTTTATTTTTTTTTACTTTTACTTTAAAATAGTTTTATTGCCATTAAAGAATTTACATCTCATTGACAAAGCACACAAAATTATCATCTAATACTACCTTAACATAAAATATTATCTAATAGAAGTAAATATAACAAACAAAAATAATAAACTCGGAAAACAAACGAACATAAAATATAAAAAGTACAATTAAAATGTCAGTATGCGTCAAATCAAATGCAGAAAAGTTATATATTTATAAAACCAATCCAATTTAAAAAGGAAATATCGATTGAATATGTGCCTTTTTGAATGTATTTTCAATATAAAAGAGAAATATTTAGTTTTTATTTGCCATCTACTTAAGTTTACCGCAACAATAGTTTGTTCAATTGCAGAATTTATTTACATTTCTATAAATAAATCATAATTTGTTCTATCTAAGCTATTGTTTATAAATATTTCGTGTACCTACGCCACTGGCGTCCAATAAGCCAGCCAATAACGTCGACGTCTAACCAACAAACACACTGTTTTGAATTGAAGGCTCCCTTCATAAATAAAATTTTGATCATTCTAATTCTGTGCGTCGACGAGTGCTACAGATTTGCAGCCGGCTTCCTTAGTGATGCGAGCTCTGTGAGTTTTTTTGAGTGAACCGTATATCGGGCAAGGAACAGTGTTTGGATGTCTCATAATACACCGTGACATGGAAACAATTGATCGATTTACACCGATTTCCAACGTTTTCTTTGAGGGTGAAACATTCAGTAACCAAGCATTCCTCCTAGCGAAGTCTTTCCAGGAACAGCTGGAGTGCATCAAGGATATTATTTTTAGATTGTAAGGCGGCCGAAGATATTTCCAGCGTGGAAAGTTGCGCCGGCGAAAATCAAAGCTGACTGTTGAAAGAAAAGCTGAAATATTAGTGTTTTAATATCGAGGTAAGAATATTTAAAATATATAACAATTTTTGTTATTATGGTTTATTATAATACTTACTATTATTAAACTGTAAATTAATTTTTTAAACGCGTTTAATTTTGTTTTTAATATTGCGTATATTTGAAGCACGTTATTTATTAATTTTTTTAGTATTGTGGCTCATTGCGTTTTTGCCTTGCTTTATTATTAGAATTTTGGTCTTTGGGCTTTATTATAAACACTAGACGTTTTAATATTAAACAATTGCATTCATATTAGATTATTGATTCCATCCATATCATCCTTTTTAAGGAAACAGTGTTCAACAAAATAATTAAATGCTTCCTAAAATCACTTCAGTTTATTTTTAATGATGTTCTATTGCTGATTTATTATTTGAGTTTTCGTTGCGTGTTGACGAGATATTTTGATATTAATATTTGATTCCATGATTGTTTATTTTTAACTAAATTGCTCTTTTAATGTACGTATCTCCAACACTAAAAAAAGATATTTTAATCCGATTTTCAAAATATTAAGGCACATTTTATGGCAAATCGACTAGGCAGTGCATAATTTGTATGTGCAAGTGAGTAAACAAGTAACTACAAATTTTATCAAATTTCATGGTCTCGAAAATGTACAACCATTTGTTTTATTTTTTGTTTGTTATGTTTAAATTATCCTTAATCAAATTGCATTGCTTATTTTCTTTTCACTTTTAAGCAAAAACTGATTTTTGCTTTACTAGCATTTTGCAATTTTTTACCTGCACCCGTATGTTGTGGATTTCACCTACTTAAGGGTTCCAGCCGAATCAATAAAAAAAATTACCTTTTCCCTTGAGAAAGACATAGTTTAGACAAAACTGAAATTATCTAAAAATCCCAGAATATATTTCTTTACATTTTGACTAAGAATCATTTAAATGTTTATACATTTTCGGGACAAATGAAATTTTATAAAATTTGTATGTATTTGATAACTACTCTACAGAGGATGCTCATACATAAATTGCAGACGCGTTAGAACCTCGCCATAGGGCGACTGTAATATAAATGTAGTTGCTATTCATGCGTTGGGTTAATTTTTGTTGGTTGCGCCCCCCAGAGCGAGCGAAGCGAGCATAGAGCCAGGCATGAAATGTTCAAATATTTGAGGACGAAACGTAGCGGGGGTATTCTATCTAACATTTATATTACAGTCCCCCTATGGCGAGGTCCTATAGCGTTTGTAGTTTACGTATATGCGTACAATACGAAACGTCAGATTCCAAACCGGATATCATCATGGAATAGAGCGGAAAAAGTGGCAATGCAAAAATGCAATTCAATTTGAAATCCGTTTTTAAATAAGCCCAGGAAAAAAATTAAACGAATTTTCAATATTTCGGCTTTTTTTTTTCGGATATATCCGGAAATACTCGGAATTTTAAAACTTTCTAAACGGCATAATGATAGGCACCTAAATGCCCAATTTTGCCCTAATTTGATCGACACTGCATATCTTGCGGTTTTCGACATCTCCATACATAAACTCGAATTCGAGCCACCTTGTACATACAAATTACGTACAATATTGAACATACCCGGTATTCTAATATTTTGAAACTCGCATTAATTTTTTTTTACTTTTGCAGATATATAGGTACGTTAAAACTAGACTAAACATTGTTCGTATATGTGTTTCGAGTGAACAGCAGTTTATTTCGGTTTCTATGTAGGCGAGCGTTGTTAACTCGGTTATTAATATACCTAATGTACGAGGTACGCATAGTCAAAATCAAATTATATTAATTTAATGAAATGACTAGGTAGTACGATTATTATAAAATCAGTACCTAGTTAAATACTACAAATACAATTTAATAAAATTTTGTTTATATAGGTATAGTCATCACGGAGGTTTTAATCAGTCATAATTTATACCAATGATATCAAACCAATGTATAAAATAATAAAAATGTAGAGCAGGCACTAAATTTTCGTATTATTGACGCATTGCTTATTTATGGGAAATTTCTGGTGAATGAATAAGTATTTTACTATTCATATTAGCCATAATTATTGTTGTATTTCTTTTCAATTCGCACAACTAGTTTTTTTATTACTAAACGTACGTGTATTAGCATTTAACTGACTTAAACCATTTAACATCACAATATGTTTAATTTGAATAATAAATGTGTTTCTACACTCTACACTAACCAATCTAGGTCAGAAGTGTCTGAATTTTAACCAATCACTAATCATAGTAGGTAAACAAAACGCTTAACTTTTGGACACATTTGTACAGGGTGACGATTTGAAAACTGTCAATAGCTATATTGGAATAGAAGATAGCAAGATAATTAATGGTTATCTGCTATAAAAATTTGAAGGAATTTTTACACATAGAGAACATTTTTAGTGCAAACATGTAGTGCATTTTATTTAATTTCCAGATTAATTCTAAAAATGATAACTTTTTAGAAGAAATGCACAACATGGCAATGGCGCAAAGTATTATAACAATACATTTTTGATCAAACATGCACGGTGCTCTAAATAAATATCAACATTTGGAGATTACTCACCGAAATTGACTGTGACTGTGACTATTGCTTACAAATTAGTCAAAATGTGAAACAAATTAAATCTACCAAAATATATTTTTTTAGAAAAGAAAACACGACTTGGCAACGCCGCAAAGTACTATCATAAAAATACATTTTCAATCAAACATGCACGGAATGCTCTAATTAAATAAATGACCAAATTTCCTCTAAAATCGAGTCTAGTGTTTCGAAATTATTTTAATTGTGACTGTAATTATCGCTTAAAACCATAGATTTGTGCTTAAAATTATAGCCATAATGAGAAGCATTTTAAATCTAAAAAAAACATTTTTTTATAAAAAAAACACGACTTGGCAACTCCGCAAAGTAAGTACTATTATAAAAATAAATTTTCAATCAAACATGCACGGAATGGTCTAATTAAATAAAAAATATAAAATTTCCTCTAAAATCCATCAGTCTAGTGTTTTGAAACTATTTTAATTGTGACTGTGACTACCGCTTAAACTATAGTAATGAGAAGCATTTTAAATCTAAAAAAGCATAATTTTTTAGAAGAAAAGCACAACATGGCAAAGCCGAGTATATTATAAGAACAAAGTTTCAATCAAGCATGCACTGAATGCTCCAATTAAATAAATGATAAAATTTCCTCTAAAATCGAGTCTAGTGATTCGAAATTATTTTAATTGTGACTGTGACTATCGCTTCAAACTATAGGCATAATGAGAAGCATTTTATATCTAAAAACGCATATTTTTTTAGATAAATACGCGCTTTGGCAACTCCGCAAATTACTGTTATAAAAATAAATTTTCAATTAAACATGCACGGAATGCTCTAATTAAATAAATGATGAAATTTCCTCTAACATCGAGTCCAGTGTATCGAAATTATTTTAATTGTGACTGTAATTATCGCTTAAAATTCGTAACGAGAACCATTTTAAATCTAAAAAAGCATATTTTTTAGAAAAAAAAACATTATTTGGCAACTCTGCTAAGTACTATTATAAAACTAAATTTGACTATCGTTTCAAACTATAGTCCTAATGAAAACCATTTTAAATCTAAAAAACATAATTTTTTAGAAGGAAAGCACGGCGTCGGCATGGCAGAGCCGTAAAGTACTATAATAAAAATAAATTTTTAATCAAACATGCACGGAATTCTCTAAATAAATAATGATAACATTTCCTCTAAAATCGATTCTAGAACATTTGGAATTTTTTTTCGAAATTATTTCAAATATGACTGTGACTATTGCTTAGAGCTAGTCATAATGTGAAACATTTTAAATATAAAAAAGGATAATTTTATAGAAGAAAAACACAACATGGCAACGCCGCAAAGTATTATAAAAATACAATTTTTGATCAAACATGCAGGGTGTGCTCTAAACGAACATAAATTAATTATGTGCCTCACCTTTATAAGCACACAACTGAAGTGAAACTTCTGAAAGAGATATAAGGAGTTTTAATTTTTTTTTCAAGCTATTTTCAAATTTTTGCTCTTGGTTTCGACACTTCTCTTCAATTTTTTTTGCAGTGTTTTTGCCGAAAACCGCGTTTCTCTAAATTTTTTTTTTATTAATTATTTTCTTTATTTCGTATTATAACTTTCCGAACAATTTTTTATTATTTTTTTTTCTTATTTGGTTTTATATTACTTTTATTAACTTTCCGAACAATCTTTTGTTTTTGTTTTTTTTTAATTATTTTTTTTTCTTATTTCGTTTTATAATACTTTCATTAACTTTCCGAAATTTTTTTTACGTTTTTTCAATTTTTTCTCATTTTTATAAAATTTTTGTTTTTTTCATAAATTTAATTTTCTAGAAGAAAAACACCACATTGCAACGCCGCAAAGAATTATAAAAATACATTTTCGATCAACATGCACGATGTGATCTAAATAAACATGAACATCTGTAGATTTTTTTTTGAAATTATTTTAAATTTTAGACTTGATGGTGATATATATAAACCGAAACGTTGTTCAAAAAACAATGCACGCTATACAATTTTTGGTAAAAAAGCTTCAAATAACCTTAAAAAAAAATAAAAATAATATTGACAATTTACGGTTAATTTCGGATATCTCCGGAAATGATCGGATTGTTTTATCTGTCTTTGACGGTAGATTATGAGCGCCACATTGCACAATTAAATTTAATCGACCTCGTATTTCTTATAGTTTTCGCCTGAATTTGGGTCAGCTTATTTTTCCTAAATCTATAAAATATTTACGAGGTGTCCTACAAAAGTTGATTAATTAAACTGATTACCGTGTAATTTTGAATTTTACCGGTAATTCTAGAATTATCTCATGTGGCAAATCCTATACCTAAATTCCCTAATCGTTTTCGAAATATTGGCGCTGGTAAAGTAGCAATTTGCGCACTTGAAAGCCGTTAGTTTCAAAGATATTTTTCAGAGTATGTTCCGTATTCATAATTCTGTAGATTTTACGATGACGATTTTTTTTACTAGTGCCCATCCAATGGCACAGTCACAAATTTTGTTTGGATTTTCGGAGGGGGAAAGTATCTGAAGCAGGGAGGGGGAAAGTATCTGAAGCAGTTATAATTTTTTAAGTCTCATGTTATCGTGTACGATAGGGTTCACCTCGATAACCTTATTCGCTACGCCACTGCGCCCTTAGTATATTAATTTTTATCTATTAGGACATGTCTGCTCTGACGTTCTGAAGCAAAATCAAAACCTGAAGGCATCCTTTTGGGATAAACTCAGTACTCTTTTTCATGGATAATAAATGAAACTGATCCGTCAGATAAAGCGTGACGCTCAGCTATGTTTACATTAATCATTTTTCTCTCGAAAATAGATGCGAGTGAAAAATTGAGATTTGGCGCGTTTTTATGCAAGACTTAGGGGCAGCTGATGATTGTTTGTTTGTTTGTAGGTAAAAAAAAAAAATTATTTTTTTCCAATTTAATATTTTTCTATAGAAAAATCAATTAGTTTACTAGAATCTACGCCAAAAACTGTACACTTTAGAAAAACCGATGGCTTTTATACAGGGTGAACTAGTTAAATTTAAAGTTTTTATCATTTAGAATTTTGATACAACACGTCGCCACTTCTGGAGAACCAGATAATCTGGAGCAAATTCTCGTCTTATGAAGTGTTCACCTCTGCCGTGCGGTCTTAAGCAAAAACCGTTCTTTACTTTTATATATCTTGTATTGAACCGTCCAAAAATTATATTTTTAACCTTTAACGATTTCTCTATATCATATCATTCTTTAATGTTGCTCAAAGATCCTAGCTCTAAAATTGGCAGCACCACTCAACCAATACACATGGATCTTTGGAGGATTACTATGACCATTTCCCATCTACTTTATGATACGAGACAGTATATCAGAACGAATTCCAAATAGTTCTAATTAATAATTGCATAATAAATAAAACAGTTTTTCCACGATTCTGCGAAAAGCGAATATAATCACTTACAAGGCATATTTTATTGCAATAATTTCATTGGAAATTGTGAATTATTTACGACTGTATGAGTATACCTATTATTATTATCCGGATATTATCAAGAAAGGCTAAGGTCGCCACTTTAATAAGTTTTCAGCAATTAGTTGCGGTTTTGATGTCTGTTGTTTAACTGAGGTTAAACATGTTTTTTATATAGTGCGGCTCTAAGTGCCTTCTCATTTACTTTTTTTTCTCTTTTTTGTGTACAATTATAGTCAGTCGAAGCAAGGACAGGATGACGATTGAGATAATATGGCCGTTTGGAATTTTTTAATTATTCCTTGTACTTCTAGAAAGCAAAACAGCCCAACAGAAACATACACTTGGAACGACATAAAATCATCTAAAAACAAAGTTATATAGAAACAAAAAAACTTTGCCATATAAATTATTTTATGAAATAAGTACATCATACGATTCAAACTACAATTTGAAACACACTGTAGACTAGGCTCATGATGCCTGCATGGCAAAGAGTATATAATTACGGCAAACTAAGGCCTTCTGTATTTTTTTAATTAAAAGTTCTTTGCATAATAATCAGCGTTATGTAGCAGACCTGAGAACGTACAAAGTATATAATTAAATTATTATGTCTCTAAAACTAGAAATAAATAATGTATGCGAGGGTAGGTCATGCAAGTACAGCGCATACAATTATCTGAATAAGTAGACGGCAAACCCTTGGATGGCAGAAGAATGTAGATTAGTTACTGACGAGAATTAAAGTATTTTAAAAAACTGTCGATAAAAAGACAAAAAAACACTATTTATCCGATAAGAATATCTCTATGCAGTGGTTCAGTTTTAAAATAAATATAGACAAAATTCATAAAACATTTTACAAATAAATTTAAAATGACTTTTGTCTATTTGGCCCATTGCATGGATGGATTTGCCTTTCACCTAGAATTGTTTGACAGTTTCTTTTTAATGGTTTTTGTCCGATGATGTCAGGGTCCCCCTTTTAGTTTCTTCTAATAGTTTTTACCCGTATAGCCACTCTTTATTTATATTGTCCAAGGGCCACTACTTTGAAGTAACCCAAATTAACCCAAACTACTTTAATCGCTCGTTAAATCAGTGTCTTGAATAAAACTAAACAAAACAGTAAAAAAATATTATATTTTGTTTATTGTTTAGTTTTACCTAATTTAAAAAAAAATAAAAATAATTTGGTTGGTGTAATAGTCATATTATTATGTACAAACCAAGAACAGAATAAAAGTATCTGAGTAACAGGCTCAGATTATTGGTGTTCTATTGACTCAAATAGTTATGGAAATTCTCCTAATTCGCAACAGTTGGTCACCGTTGCGTTCTTAACTTATCTTCATTTTTCTTAACATCAGATCCATATCCATACACAGCTACTGTCCTTGCACTTTCTTCCATACAGATGAATAACTATCTCGGAAGCCTCGGTAACATCGTGCAAGTCGTTGGGTTAGTTTAGGTTAGCACCTTGTCTGCGCCGTTGGCCAGGAATCTTGGACTTTAGAATATATAAAACTTTTTCGTAACAGCTCTTGTCCTCTATTGGCTTCCTTCAGCTTATCTTTGAACGTCGTATATTTTATTATTTTCTTTTATTTCTTACATCTTGCACTTCAATCTTCAATTTATAACACATTTTTATTCTTTATTTTTGAACACTGTATCGTTTAATTTGATTTATTCCATATTACACTTCAATTATACAAAAAATTATACTATTTTTTACCATTTTATCTGCGAACGATTCATTTTCTTCGTTAGCCTTTCTTCCAATTTGTATTTCAATAATAATTAAGGAAACGCTTTATTGTTTTTAATTCTCGATTTTTTTCGTTTTATTGAATTATAACAATTTTATATTATTCTCTTCAATTTTGTCTTTTATCATCTTGTATTACACTTTTCTGATATATTTCGTCTTACACTTCGATTATAAGAACTTTCTATTTTTAATAATTCGTTTTATCTTTGGACACCCTATTATCATATTTCTCTTTCAATTTTGCACTTCAGTGTAAACAACATTTTTAACTTTCTCCAAAGATCTAATCGTCTTCTTTAATTATTTGCACTGAACTGAACTTGCACTTCAATCAAAACAACATTCTGTTTTTCTCCTCTATTTTAGTTTCAAATATCTTATTGTCTTCTTTAATTCGTTATTTCTTCCAGGCTGCGCTGTAATTATATTAACTTTTTATTACTTTTTTAATTTTACTTTTTAATATTTTATTATCTTCTAGAATTTATATTTTTTTTCTATCTTACATTGCAATATTGTCTGCCATTCGTTCTTTAACGTCTTATTTCCATCTTTTAATTTAATTATAACAACTTTCTATTATTTTCTTCCATTTTATCTTTGAACGTCTTATTGCCTCCTTGAAGTTTATCTGAACCGTTTATTGTTTTTCATTCTTGATTTCTTCCATTTTATACTTTAATTACAACAACTTTCTATTATTCCTTCCATTTTTTCTTTTAAAATCTTGTATTGCACTTTTCTGATATTTTCTTCCATTATTGTCGCCTCTATTTCTAATTCCTTTAATTTTTCACTTTAATTATGACAACTTTCCATGTGTTGTCCATTTTATCTTTTATATTAACTTTTTATTACTTGTTTCATTTTATTTCTGATTATTCTATTATCTTCTAAAATTTATAGTTTTAGAAACTGTAGATAAAAAGAAAAAAAAACATTATTTAGCCGACAAGACTATCGCTATGCAATAGTCCAGTTTTAAAATATATATAGACAAAATTCATAAAACAATTTACGAAATAATATTGTATCATATTAAATTTAAAATGACTTTTGTCTATTTGGGCCATTGCATAGATTTATTATTAAAAAATGTAGTTTTTTTTGTCTTTTTTTCTATAATTGTTTGTGTTGCTTTTTTAAGATTTTTGTTCCATGATGTCTGGGCCCCCAATTTATTTTCTATTTATACTTTTTACCCGTTTTTAACGGTTTAATCGCTCGTTAAATTAATGAAATCTAAAGCAATGACCCTTAAAACAAAATTATGGTCAATAAAATCCCCCCCCCCCCCAAAAAACCCCACCCTACTGCAAACAGATTCAGAAATTGTCAATTAAAAAACAATAAAAAAAATAAATATTAACTGTTTTATGTCGTCGATATAGAAAAATAAAATAAAATGAAATTATCACTATAGGGCAACGTTTCGAACTAAAATCAATTCTTCATCAGGAGTGACAAATATAATACTTGTAAAAAATGAGCCGTATTTACAAATGGTAAACTTAACACACAGTGCTCAGTTATTATGTATTCTACTTCTTCTTATCACGCCCTCTTCTTCCGAAGGTTGGTGATTCAAATGGTAATTGCAGACTTAGAAATTAATTTCCGGAGACATCCTTTTTCCTTTTGAATCTCTACAATTTTCCTGTTAATGCGTTTTTCTGTCATGTGGTCCAAGATTTTATGCGTCATCCGTCCTTGCTTCTTGCCTTTTACTGTCTTATTCTACAATTTTCGTTATTTTTGTCTTTATTTCGTTGCCTATTGTCCCGATGTCCCCTCCCTGTACCCTGTGTAGATTTCTCTGTTGTTTCCAATGCTTGAATTTTCGTTATTTTTGTCTTTATTTCGTTTCACATTGTCATATCACGATGTTCTCACCAATTATTATTCAGTTTTGGAGCAATCAGCAAAAATAGCAAATTAAAAACTAAAATATATATTTAAAATTAAAACTAAATAAGACAATAAAAAGTTATTATAGTGTTTTTATTGTTTATTTTTAATTTAAACAAAAAATAATAATTTGGCCGATGTTATAGTAATTTTTAGAAACTTTTAAGTTCATCACTATTTGTAAATGTGGATCTATTGTATTTTTCAGTCCTGATGAATGATGAAATTTAATTCGAAACCTTGACGTAGCGTGACAAATTCGTTTTGTCTCATTTTTCTGCAGTGGCGGATTTAGAGCGGGAGGACGAAGGGGACTCCCCCCTTAACTAAAATGTTTATTATAATAATTGAGTTTCTTGATTTTGATATTTTTTTTCTTAGTGCGTTTTGTCCCTTTACTCTAAATCGCCCCCCCCCTCCCCTCAAATAAATCCTGGATCCCCGCCTGTTTTTGTGTACCGAAGATACAAAACATTAAAGTCATTAAGAGGAAATGAAATATCAACTGTAAATATTAATAAACATACATACACTATTTTACCAAGGTATTTTTTTGGTTTTATATCAAAACATCTATACAAAAAATGGCAATTAATAGCTTCTTTAATAGATATAATCTATCAAACAATGTCAAGTAGTCCGTAAACAATGTCATTGTTCCATTTAACATTTTATGTTTTGCGTTTACAAATTACCTTATAATATTACCGTCCTTCTCAAGCTTGTTTTGCATATTATATTGTATAATTCTGTACGTGCATAACAAAAAAACGATTCCTTTTCTCAAAAGAACATTTTAAACAAAGCAAAAATAAGACGCGTACAATGGATCTAAACTGTTGAACACCCTATATATACAAAGTTGAAATTAATTCATGTAAATAGAAGGCAGTGGCGCATGCAGTAATATTTTCGGGAGAAGGTTTGGAATAATAACGTAAAATTTTCCATGGCGCATTCACCATTTCCTCAAAAATACGATATTATTTACATTCATTTAATAAACCTCCTTTTATTATTATACTTGTTTTACATTTGGATGAGTATTGAAATAAAAATTTTATGTTTCCTTTATTAGCAAAAATTTGCATTATCAGTGATCAGAAATATATCTGGAATTTTGAGAAGACATTTATGTTTCATTATAGTATAATTCGATTGTACTTTCAAAAAATAAAATATATTTAAAATTCAAAATATTTATAATTTAAGTGGTGACTAATGACTCATAATAAAATATGTAATAGTTTTCATCTCAAGCTTTTCTGTATATGCTAGAGGCCAACGACGCGACATACCTGGAGATTTAAAATATTTAAATATGTCTAAATACAGTTGATATAAAAAAATAGAATCAAAAATTGTATTAAAACGGATCCCATAAATCCTTCATTTTTAGAAAAAAATTCTTCCAGAATTGAGTGCTAATCAAGAGTCTTAATCCTTCCGTAACGGCCTTATTTTTGAGGAACAGGATGATGAAATTTGTTGAAAAAAAAAACGGTGTGTGACAGAAGTGAACATGGCGAGATTAATATTATTAAATATTATTATTATTCACAAAGCAGATTATTCAAGCAGAAAACCAAAAAAAAATCACCAATTCGGCATTTTCAATCGTAATGATGCGATTTTGTGGTATATTGTACTCGTAACCCATCTCCTTAATGCACGAAAGTTTGCTTGCTCCAAATTAATGGGGGTTCCAGTAATAAAATATTATGTAGTGACGTGTCGTGTCAGAAAACAAAGTGGCGAAAAGTTTAAATTCAACTGGCTCACCCTGTATACCATATATGATATATCATCATTTCTAAGGCGTCTTCTTGTAGGATTTTTAGCGTAGATTTTGGTCAAGCGATCAAATTTTCTATATAAAAAATTGTTTTTTACTACTAACATGATAAATCACCATTATTTACTCCATTCCTCAAATGAGAAGTAACATTTCTCACCCTAGGTAAATAATAATATTAAAAAAAACCTAGGTCAATAATGAAACGGAAAATGTCATTTAAGTTTTAACTTGTTAGTTTGACAACTAGTTGTCATTTCGGATTATTTTAAAAATGAGTAGGAAATGATTAATTTCAAAATCTAATCAATTCAAATAATGATAAGGATTGTATCAGTGCTACTAGTAAAAAAAAACTATATACAGTATGACTCACTTTTCATAACTCCCCATAGTATTCTTATTAATACTTGAATGTACACTCTCTTCGATTTTTCTGGCAACAAATCGCTACTTGCAGTAGTTGCTGTCTCTCTAAGTTCAGGAGGGGTACATACTTCCATATCTAAATCACTCTCACTAAAATTTTGACCCATTTTCCAATTATTTTATTCACACGTTACGGTTTTAATTTTTAGATACCGTCTATCTTTCGGAAAATTTCATTTAAAATTAAATTCATTCTGTCAGTTAGACAACTGAACTTCCAGGCTACTTGATATTTCGAACTATTTGAAAAATAAGTAGAAAATGGCTAATATAAAAATCAAATCGAATCAAATATGGTAATATATCAGTGTGAGTAGTAAAAAAATTCTATATATACCTCGGTTGAGATGGCCATTAAATAATGGCTTACTTCTCAACCTAGGTATATAATATACTATTTTTCAGAAAATAAAATAAAAACCTTCATTATTTTGATCTAGGTGAAATGTTTAGATTTTCCCTCAAAGGTCCATTTTCCCGACATTTTCGAAACAGCTAGAAATGCTAAATATCTAAAAATTACCCGAATGAGCGTAACATGCGTAGACAGCTCAGTCTTATTCACTACCCAGGAAACGGTGTGCTGGACGCGCCAAAAGAAGTTTTCACATACAAAATTAGGCTTTCCTTAATAGATTTGAGACCGCTAATTTTTTGAAATTTTAATAGATACTTAAACTAAGCATAAATGCATTTTTTTTTAATTTCTTTCCACTTCTATCAGTGGCATCCGTGCTGAATTGTCATTCAATTTTTTTAGCGAACAAAATGGTACGCACCTGTTTTTTTCAAAAATAAATTTTATTTTCATAATTTCCCTTTGTCACTGCGTAAAAACGAAGGATTTTCGATTAAATTAATAAAAGGCATTTTTTTTTCGACTCGACTGTTCGTTTTTTTTTTAATTTCGCCTTAATATACGTTTTATTAATTTTACCTCTAAGATTATTACTATTTTTACTAATTTTTAATATTCTTTGCTTTTATATTTTATTTTAATATTCAATCGTAGAAACATTTTTGTTTCTATTTCACACTGAAGGTGGCTTTCCCACACTCGATTGCTCGCCCTAACTAGACATAAAAACAATTTCTTTTTAATTTGTTCTACTTCTATCAGTGGCGTCCGTGCTAAAATGTCATGGAATTTTTTAACGAAAAAAATGATACGCCACTGCTTTAAAAAAAAAATAAATTTTGTTTTTATATTTTCCCGTTGTCGCTTCGTAAAAGCGAGAGATTTTCTATTAAATAAATAAAAGGTATTTTTCCTAAGATTGTTCGTTTTTTCTTTTTTTTTTTATAATTTTGACCTTAATATACGTTTTATTAATTTTGCCTCTAAGATTATTACAATTTTTACTAATTTTTAAGTGTGGCCATATTTTATATTTATTTTAATATGCGGCCTGGAGGGCCTACTGTGAGGAGATCGAAGATCACTCACAGACTGCACGGCTCTACAAAGTCCTCACAAAAGACAAAGATCGCGACCTAGGTCTACTAACAAGGGAGAACGGCACCAAGACCGCTAATCTACAAGAAAGTCTTGAACTGTTTATACAGACCCATTTCCCTGGTTCGTCGGCAACAGACAATACCTCCTAAAGGTATTGCAACAGACGACAAGAACTGGCCAGACGAAACAAATTTTCAACCTACTGATTTGGACTGGCAAGATGCCAACCAAATAGTCAGTGAAGACAATATACAATGGGCAATACTAAGCTTCTCACTCTTCAAATCGCCAGGTATTGACGGCATCCGTCCAGCTCTACTACAGTGGGGCTTAGACGAGTTACTGCCGCACTTGGTAAAGGTGTTCTGGGCATGCCTAACACTGCGCTACATCCCGAAGGCATGGAGAGAAGTGAGAGTGGTGTTCATACCAAAAGCAGGAAGGATAGATTACACTGTCCCCTAAGCCTACCGACCAATCAGCCTAACATCCTTTGTGCTAAAAACTCTGGGGAGGCTGTGTGAGCGATATTTGAGGGTCTGCGTAATGGTCAACCGACCATGCACCCCAACCAACATGCGTACACTACGGGAAGATCGACCGACACGGCCTTGCATTCAGCCGGATCGGGAGATAGCTGGACAATAATGAGTCCACCTTAGGTGTATTTATTGATATTGAGGGTGCGTTTGATAAAACCACCTTTGGAAAAATCAATGCTGCCTTTACAAAAATGGGCGTCCCTCCTGCTGTCAGTGGCTGGATTTTCAACATGCTCTCAAAGAGACGCGTGCAAATAAAGGTGGAAGACACTGTAGTGAGAGGCATCATTGCCAGAGGCTGCCCACAGGGAGGCGTTCTGTCGTCACTGCTATGGAACCTTGTTCTCGACAGCCTTTTGCATCACCTCATTTCAGATGGATTCTACGCCAATGCATATGCAGACGATCTTAAGATACTACTCAATGGAAAGTTCGAAGGAGTTCTGTGCAATCGAATGCAGAGTGCTCTTCGCTTAGTCGAAGAATGGTGTAGGGAGCACTCCCTGTCTGTAAACCCCAGGAAGACGGAGATGGTGCTCTTCACCAGAAAAAGGAGGACGGAGCTACTATGGCCTCCGACCCTCCTAAACACACAGCTAAATTTTGCATCTGAGGTAAAATACCTTGGGGTCACCTTCGATGCTAAATTAACTTGGAATCTTCATTTAGAACGAAGACTAAAGAAGGCAGATATCTCTTACGAACAGAGCCGCAGGACCGTGGGTAAAACCTGTAAGATGAAACCCAGGGTCGTAATGTGGATCTATACTGCCATCATAAGACCTATGATTGCCTATGGGGCCGTAGTTTGGTGGCCCAAAAGTCAACTAAAAACGGCAATGCTTAAGCTTAGTCAAGTAGAGAGAACTACCTGCCTAACTATAACGAGAGCTATGAGAACAACCACAACCAGAGCCATGGAAGTAATGTTGTGCCTGCCTCCCCTAGATATTTATCTAAAGGAGGTGGCCCTGACTACATTGCTAAGGCTCAAAGTCGTTGGTGTGCAACCCAGCATAGAATGTGGAAAGACTAGACGCCACCTGTGGGAAGAGGCAGTCTGAAGACTGCCACTACTGTAGGCTAGTGCAGATAGCATACCTCCCAAGTTTGTCTTGGACAAACTATATGATGTACAAATAAAACCAATTAAGGTGCGGTTAAATTTTCGTGGATGGCTCAAAAACCCAGGAAGGAGCAGGCTGTGAAATTTACTCCCGAAGCTTGCGAATTGAACTTAAATAGTCTATGGAGCGACACGCAAGTATAGTTCAGTCTGAACTTGCTGCAATATCCATAACCGCAAAAGAGATTGTTCGCAGGAATACTGAGGACAAGACGATTAAAATCTACACGGACAGTAGACAAGCACTACTGGCCTTGAAAAGTTATAAACTTACAGCCAGGTCAGTACTAGAATGCCATAATTCACTGGAGGATGCCGCCCCGCAAAAACAGAATTTCTGTGTGCTGGGTTAAAGGACATGCACAGTGCGAAGGTAACAAATCAGCGGATAAATTGGCTAGAAAAGCAGCCGGTTCAAACATTATGGGAGCCGGCCCTTCAAACCTACCTATCGCGACGACGATACATAATATGATAAAAAAGATCACCTATGAAGACTTTATAGCAAGATGGGACGAAAAAACTGACTGTCGACTGGCCAGGGAGCTATTAAGCTACCCTAATGAGTCTGCAGCAAAAACATACCTGGATATGTCAAGGAGTGGTAGGGTCCACTCATGGGGGATTCTGACTAGAGACACACCAGCTAAGGAATCATTCATGCATATTTTTTTACCGTGCGCGCTCAAATGTACTTGAATGTTTTAACGTATAAATAGGCACGCCACTGCTTTTTCAAAATAAGCATTATTTTCATGATTTGGCTTTATCTCTTTTAGTTTCGAAAGTGTCAATTTCCCGCACAAGTGCGGGTGTTAATTTTGACCTGAATATACGTTTTATTAATTTTATCTCTAACATTATTATTTAAGTCTTCCCTTAAAATTATAACTACTATTCTTACTAATTTTTAATTTACTTTGTTTTTATTCTAATATGCAATCGTACAGAAATTATTTTCCTAACTCACACTGAAAGTGTCTTTCCCGCACTCGACTGCTTACTCTATTTTTTTTAAATTTTCTACCTCTCAGTGGCGTCCACGCTCAAATCTCTTTTAGTTTCGAAATATTATTACTATTCTTATCTTAACTTTTAATTTATTTTGCTTTTATTTCATCATGCTGTCGTAGAAAAAATTATCTTCCTAATAAGTGAGGAAAAGCATCACTTTCCGAACATATTAGAAAAATAACTAAATTTGCATGTGGCTACGCGGCTGTGATTCTTGAAGGGTAAAGGAGCATTTGGTAGTTTTATATACGAAACAGGTTTGATAGTTGTTTTTCTAAATAAATGTATTTTATTTATTTAATCGAAAACCGGTCATGATACGAAAAAGGTCAAGAGGCCATTTTTAGTAAGAGATAAAGCAAAACTAAAAATGACACCTATTTTGGCGTAGCATTTGTTTCATTAAAAATATTTAAGAAAATGTCAGTGCACAATAGCACAGAAGTTGTGCATTTTCTGATCACCTAAAACTAAGACATTCGGCCTTCCGAAATGTTTTTTCTAGGCTTGTCTTAAACAAGACAAGATCCTGTATAGTTCGGTTTTATATATTTTATAGTATTTACGTCTATAGATACAATTTTCTCCGAAAATTATATTCTCGTTCAAACCAGAATATATATGCATATTTTTATGTTCTGACAATGAATAATTATTATTCAATGTCAGTTGGTCTACAAACCAGTTTTTATCATATTGTAACTAATCGGCTATGAAATCCTAATGAATATTTTTATCGTACCGATAGGTAAATAAATACAAATATTAATACAAATACGTGTCTGAAATGGTGTCGCTTTTGAAAGACAGGTAATTAGACATGTGTCTTCTTCGTCTTCAGCAGCTTAATTCTCCCATCGTCGTGCGAACGCCTCCCTTAACTCTTGCCAGTCCTTTCTGTTGCAGGCTCTTCTCATCCAGTCATGTCCAGCCAATCTTTTTATGTCATCCGACCATCTTGTTTGAGGTCTTCCTCTGCTTCTCTTGTTCTCCCATGGCCTCCATTCTATCACTCTCCGCGTCCATCTGTTGTCTGTCATTCTTCCAATATGTCCCGCCCAGTTCCACTTTAATTTACATATTCTTTCTACTATGTCTTTGACTTTTGTTCTTCTTCTTATTTCTATATTGGTGATGTGGTCTCTCCTAATGTTTAGGATTCGTCATTCCATAGCTCGCTGTGTCGTTTGAAACTCATGGATAATGTTTTTGTTGAGCGCCCAGGTCTCTGTTCCGTAGGTGAGCATCGGTAGAACATACTGGTTGAAAACTTGCGATTTTATCGTAATCGGCATGTCGGACTTAAATATGTCTTGCATCTTGTCAAACGCTGACCATCCCAAGGATATTCTTCGAACTAGATCTGCGGCCAAGTTGTTTTTTGCTAACTCGATTTTCTGACCTAGATATCTAAAACTCTGGTTGGTTGTTTAAGATCATCTGTTGATTTTGATGTGCGTCATTGGTTAAATATTTAGTTTTATTAATGTTGATTTTTAAACCTATTTGTTTAGTTCTTCAATCATACTCTGTAGATCCCTTTGGTTTTTAGCTATCAGCGTGATGTCGTCAGCAAATCTGATATGATTTAGCCTTTCGCAATCTATTAAGATTCCTTTGTTATGCCAATCCAGGGTTTTGAACATATCTTCTGGAGCCACTGCTAAATAGTTTGGGAGAGATCGAGTCTCCTTGTCCTTGTCTTACTCCACGTTTTATCTATATTTTATTTTTTTCTTGTGTTGTCATTATTTGGGATGTCGCGTTATCATATATGTACTTGATAATGTTTGTGTATCGGTCATCGATTCTCCCATTACTTAGAGCATTTAATACCGCCCATATTTCTATTGAGCCGAAAGCCTTCGTCTAAAACCCGCTTGTTCTCTAGATCGATATGCATCCAATTTATTGGTAAGACTTACCAATAAAAACATGTGTAACGTGAGTAAAATCTGAAAAAAAAGACATATTTTATCTTTTTCGAAAACATTTTGGGTAATTTAATTTACCATTCCATAAGCAGAGTAGTGTCATGTATAAAAATTTACTTTTACAACCCAACTTAATCATTATTATACGTATGCCACTGAACCAGAAATATTTGCAAATACATATTTGACACCCGGTATCTCGAAAACGAGACTTACTTGGAAATTGATAAAATGAAGGGTTTTGTCGTTTTTGATATGGCATACCCTGGACCCTGACAACCGAACATAATCGTGGCGAAATCGAGCAGGATCAAGAAATTTCTTGACCCGAGCGGATCTTTTTTGCAAAAAATGCCATAACATTAAGGTTTCGAGAAATATTGCATGACATATTCTACTGGTGATTAAACGTGAGTAATGATCATTTTTAATTCCCGTGTCCGATATATTCATCGGTCATTTTGTTTTATCTAATATTGCCTCATTAATATCGTATTTCGCAGTAAACACGAACCTGATATGATTAATTAGTGTTAGCTTATTTAAAAATCATCCGACAATTGCATGGGTATATAGTGATGATAATGATAACCCGGTCGCCATTAGGGCAAAATTCGAGTTTGAAAAAAAATTAAATATTCCAAATAAAGTCATTCGTCACCTCTCATTGACTCAAATAAATTTGGAAATTCTCCCCATTGTTGGTCACCATTCGTTATTAACTTATATTTGATGCGAAAATCTTCATTATTTTTATCTTATCTTTACCACTGCCGTCATAATTCCAACAGAAAATGCATGGTGTGATTATGGAAACATAAAATAATCAAACTACATCCATGTCTATACACAGCTAGTATCCTTGAACTAGATAGATGATTGGCAATTTCGGAAGCATCGGCAGCATTGTGAAAGTCATTGGGTTAGTTTAGGTTAGCAGTGCTAACCTAAACTAACCCAATGACTTTCACAATAGCACCTTGCCTGAGCCATTGACTAAGAACCTTGGTCTTTAGAATATCTAATCGTTTTTCGTGACAGCTCTTGTCTTCTATTGTTTTCGTGCAGCTTATCTTTAAATGTCTTATTCTTCTTTTATTTCTTACATCTCGCACTTTAATCTTCAATTTATAACACATTTATATTCTTTATCTTTGAACGTCGTGTCGTTTAATGTAATTTATCTCATATTACACTTCAATTATAAAAAGAATATACGGTTTTCTAGCATTTTATTTTTGAACGATTTATTGTCTTCATTAGCCTTTATCTCTTCCAATTCGCATATCAATAATACGTATCAAAACGTTTTATTGTCTTTCTCTCTTGATTTCTTCCATTTTAGATTTCAATTATAACATATTTATATTATTTTCTTCAATTTAACATCTTTTATTACACTTTTCTTATATCTTTCATCTTACACTTTAAGTAGGTATAACAACTTTCTATTTTTTAGGTACTTGTTTTTTTTTATCTTTGGACACCCTATTATCATATTTCTTCATCAATTTTGCACTCCAATGGAAACAGCTTTAACTTCCTTTAGTTTTATCACAAAAGGTCTAATCGCCTTTTTAATTATTTATAATTTCTTCGAAATTGCACTTCAATCAAAACAATATTCTGTTTTTCTTTTCCATTTTAGTTTTTAACGTCTTATTGTCTTCTTTAATTCGTTATTTCTTCCATGCTGCGCTTTAATTATACCAATTTTTTATTACTTTTTTTTATTTTATTTCTGAATTTCTATAATTTATAATTGTTTCTATCTTACATTTAACTTTTTATTGTCTTCCATTTTCCACATCTTGTATTACGCTTTTCTGATATTTTCCTTCATTATTGTCGTTTCTGTTTCTAAGTTCTTCCATATTTCACTTTAATTATAACACCTTTCAATTTTTTTGTCAATTTTATCTTCAAACGTAGTATCGTGTTCTTTAGTTATTTATAATTTCTTTTAACTTTCACTTCAATAAAAAAAAACAATCTGCTATTCTCATCTATTTTGGTCTTTTTTAAATTTTTTAGTTCTTCCAGGCCTAACGTTAATTATAACAACTTTTTATTACATTTTTTCATTTTCTTTCTCAATGCTCTATTTTTTTCTCTTACATTTAAATAATAATAACCTTCTATCATTTTCTTCCATTTTAACGTTGAATATTTTATTGTCTTTTTTTAGTTTCTAATTTCTTCCATTTTGCTCTTCAATTAAAATAATTACGTATTATTATCTTCCACTCTTTTCTTGAATGTTTTATATACATCTTTTTATATTGCAATTACATTGTAACAACTCCCTATTATTTACTTCCATTTCTATTTTTAACTTCTTGTATTACTATACTTTTCTGTTATGTTCTATATTTTTGAATGATTTATTGTCTTCTTTAACTTTTATTTTTCAACGTGCACTTAATTATAATAACTTTATGTTTCTAATTTTCTGCGCTTTATCTCTGAACGTCTTATTGTATTCTTAAACTTTTGATTACTTCTATGTTGTATTTTAATTGCCACATATTTCATTACCTTCTTCCATTTTATCATTAAATGTCCAATTGTCCACAATAATTTTTAATTTATTCCATCTTGCGCTTTAATTGTTACAATTTCTTTAATTTGAAATGCATTCTGTTATTCCTTTTAGAGTTGAATGTTTTATTGTCTTTCTTAGTTTTTTATTTCTTTAATTTTATTCTTAAATTATTATTTTCTTTGAACGTCTTGTTGCCTTCTTGAAGTTTAATTTTTCGGTTGCAATTAAATCGTATCAACTCTCTATTATTTTTCCATTTCCTCATTTAACTTCTTATGTTACACTTTTCTGATATTTTCTTTTACTATTTATTATCTTCTAGCTTTTTATTACTGCCTACAATTTATTTTTCGCCTGAACTTAACTATAACGACTTTCTGTTATTATTTTTCTCCGTTACTGTATTCTTTAATTTGTGAGTTCTTCCATGTTGTATTTCAATTGTTAAACATTTCTGTTACTTTCTTCCATTTTATCATTGTCTTCTTCAATTTTTAATTTATTCCATCTTTGACTTCAAATTTCAAATTATTCCTTTTAACGTTGAATGTGTTTCTTAGTTTCTAATGTCTTTCATTTTGTTCTTTAATTATAAAAGCATTTTATTATCGTTTTCATTTCTTTGGACGTCTTTCTGCCTTCTTGTAATTAATTTGTAACCACTTTTTATTATATTTCCATTTCCTCTTGTAACTTCTTGTATTACACTTCTCTGCCATTTTCTTTTACTTTTGTCTTTCAGCTTTTTACTACTGCCTGCAATTTTATGTTTGAATGATTTTTCTCCGTTTTGTATTTGAACGCCTTATTGTACTCTTTAGCTTTTGATTTCTTTTATGTTGCATATCAATTGTCACACATTTCTATTACTTTTTTCCATTTTATTGTACACACTTTTCTAATATTTTCTTTTACTATTATCTTCCAGCTTTTTATTACTGTCTACAATTTATTTTTGAATGATTTACTGTCTTATTATTTAACTTCTATTTTTTTAATTTGCACTTAACTATCATAACTTTCAGTTATTTTTCTTCTTTTTATTCCTGAACGTCGCATTCTTTCATTTTTGATTTCTTCCATCTTGTATTTCAATTGCTAAACATTCCTATTTCTTTCTTTCATTTTATTATTAAACGTATTATTATTTTCTTTAATTTCTAATTCATTCCATCTTCCGCCTCAATTGTAACAATTTCTTTAATTATAAATCCTTTCTGCTATTAGTTTTAAACGTTGAATGTTTTATTGTCTTCTTTTGTTTCTAATTTATTTCATTATGTTCTTATCAATTATAATAACATCTTATTGTTGTCTTCCATTCTTTCTTTGACTTTATATTGCGATTAAAATTGTAGCATTTATTCTATTAGGTTTCCATCTCCTTCTTGTATTACACTTTTCTGGCTATTTTCTTTTACTTCCGTCTTTCAGTTTTTTATTATTGCCTTCATTTTTATTTTTCCGTTATTGTCATCGTTAACTTCTATTTTTTTACTTACACTTAATTAGAATAACTTTTTGTTATTATTTTTCTCCGTTTTATCTCTGCACGCCTTATAGTATTCTTTAACTTTTGATTTATTTTATGTTGCATTTCAATTGTCCCACATTTTTATTATTTTCTTCCATTTTATCATTAAATGTCTCATTGTCCTTTTTAATTTTTAATTTATCCCATTTTGCCCTTTAATTGTAACTTTTTTTTTAGTTATAAATCATTTCTGTTATTTTCTTTCATTTTATCTTTGAACGTGTATTATTGCCTTCTTTAATTTTGAGACGATTTGCAGGTTCTTATCTTAGCATTTCATAACCTATCGTCCGACGTCAACGGAAGTATACGTTTTCCGGTTTTCTGGTACTTCCGACTAGGCCGGAAGTTGATGACAAACGATGGATTATGAAAACCGGTTTAGATTTTACAGCCTGTCAAATTTGCAAAAATTTTAAATTTTGATATTTTGAGATTGACATATGTCAAAATTTGACGTTCGTGTTTCTCATTTGTTTTTCGCCATATTTTTAGAAGATAATACGTAATAAACCCTGCGGCTTGATATTTAACATTTTCGGAGCACTTAGAAATAATCCCTCACCAGGAATGGTGCAATATATAAATAAAACCTTGTAAGTACGTAGGTACTTCTTCAGATAGAAATCATTAAACTGGACCATGACAAGTACAACCTTGGCAACCTTGCCCATTGAACTCGACGTTATTAACCCATGCAGTCAAAGAAAAAGAAAGCATATTGTTCGCTCCAAATTGCTACCAGTTTAAATATCATTCAGGTCCTCATTTGGTCGAAAATCCAATGCGATATTCCGCTTAGTTGACGTCATAGGAAAGTTCTTTATAAATATGCACCATGGAACATTTCATCTGTAAATGGCGCGAAATCATCGCATTTCTATATTTGGTATATTCGGACGTCATTTAATAAATAGTTTTAATCATTGCATATCTCATTATTTGCAAGCGAATTACGTCAAATGAGGTCAAATCGGGTAAATATTTGATTTGGTTGTCGCTATGCGGTGCCAGAGCGAAATGGAAGTGACAATACTCTTGCCACTTCGCCCTTTTATAGACAAACTTAACTAATTGAATTAAAAGAAGTGTTTTTAATCCCTGTCCCATGTCCTGTGGTGTGGGATCTATATGTTGGCAAAATGAAATAAATAAAATAAAAAAAGATAAATCCTAGACGCCAGGCTTGACATATTTTCTAAAATTACCACCATATATTTAGCATAGTTTATTGCACCTTCAGATGCACAGTTCCAAATGTTTGCGGATGTTGCTTAAATTAGTAGCAGGTTATTCGCTTTTATGACCGGTATGACACCATTATGTGTTTCAACAAATTTCTTCGAATAGATACTGGGTGACCAGCGAAATTATTCAAAATTACTGTCCAAATAGGTTCTAAAAAATATTGTAAAAACATCTATGTGAAGCTAGCTCCTAAAATTTAGCAGCGAGACAAAAGAAAATCGGGAACGTACCTAAATTGAAGGAGCTATTAGGAGCTAGCTCCTAAATAATTATACTATCAGTTAGTAATGTTAGTATTCAGTTTTAATTTCAAATAAGGCATCATAAAGCAATAATGTAAATTTGTAATAATATAATTTTGTAACTTACACCGAAAAAATTTCTTATGTATGACAAAAACCTTACTTCTCGGCTATATCACGGGCAATTCGATTTGAATTTTTAATATAATTAAAGCATGAACAAGTAAAATGAAAATCAATATCTAAATTTCATGACAAACGTTACCTACACGGAAAAAAAGTATTATTTCAATATGGGAAGTACATTAAATTACGAACAATTCGATCTGTAATTTTAATGTATATAAAGCGCGAGTAGATAAGTTGAAAATTAATCAAAATGCCGAGACAAACGCTACTTATACTGAAAAAAATATTACTGCAATATGGGAAGTACCTTGCCTATCCATGCTTTATATATGCTAAAAATATAAGCCGAATTGATGTAAGGTACTTTACATATTACGATTTAATTTCTTTTCAGTGTAAGTTGCGTATATCACGTCATTTTGATGTTGGTTTTCAACTTGTCTGTCGATGCTTTATATATGCTAAAAACATAATTAGAATTGTTTGGGATTTAATCGAGATATAAAATACTTCTCATATTAAAATATAATTTTTTTCGGTGTAAATAGTGTTTGTCATGGCATTTTGATATTGGTTTTTAGCTTGCCTATCGATGCTTTATATATGCTAAAAATCTAAACTGAATTGTGTGAGATTTAGTCGAGATATAAGGTACTTCTCATATTAGAATAACTTTTTTCAGTGTAAATAGCGTTTTCATGTCATTTTAGTATTGGTTTTTAGTTTGCCTTTCGATGCTTTATAAATGCTAAAAATATAAATAGAATTGTTTAGGATTTAATCGAGATATAAGATAGTTCTCATATTAAATATTTTTTTTCAGTGTAAATAGGGTTTTCATGGCATTTTGACATTGGTTTTCAGCTTGCCTATTGATATTTTATATATGCTAAAAACATAAATATAATTGTATGGGATTTAATCAAGATAGAAGATATATCTTATATTAAAATAATATTTTTTTTCAGTGTAAAAAGCGTTTGGCACGGTATTTTGATGTTAGTTTTGAGCTTGCGGCTTAACGCCATCTTGCTTTTCTTTTTAAATTAAATCGTGGAATCGACTGACAAATTATATTTTAAAGCTCTTTTCACCGGCCTTAATTCAATCCCAAAGTTTGGGAACGTTAGACATTTAACCGCTTCAAGATGGCGCTTATCTTTATCTGGATCTGGTACTTTCTCATATTGCCGCCATCTTGCAATTACTCAAATCTATGAGTTTCTAAAATGAATAGATAACTTTATAAAATGAGTTATTTTCTGACACATATAATTGATTGTTAGGAATATAAAGATGGCGGCTGAGCGCCATCTTTTTAAATGAAAAGACGGAATCGAGTGACAAATTATTTTAAGCCTTTTTTATTGTCCTAATTCATGCTCAAAGTTTGGGGTCGATCAATAATTTAAATCTTTCAATATGGCGGTTTTCTTTGTCTGGATCTGGTACTTTCTCATAGTAGTAGATATTGCCGCCATCTTGCAATTACTCAATTCTGTCAGTTTTTTAAAAATAATAAATAACCATAAAATGAGATATTTTCTATCGCAAAATTGACCTTCAGGAATATTAAGATGGTGACTGAGCGCCATCTTGCATTTCTTTTTAAATTCAAAGATGGAATCAACTGACAAATTATTTTAAAGCATCGTTCTTAATTCAAACTCAAAATTTGGGAACGTTCGATAATTTAACCGTTTCAAAATGTAGCTTTTTTAGTAGTAAATATTGCCGCCATCTTGCAATGACTCAAATCTATGAGTTTCTAAAAAGAATAGAAAACTTTATAAAATGAGATGTATTCTGACGCAAAATTGATTGTCAATAATACCAAGATGGCAAGTGAACGCCATCTTGTGATGCTTTTTAAATTAAAAGACTGATTCGAGTGACAAATTATTTTAAAGCCTCTTTCATCGTCCTTAACTCATGCTTAAAGTTTCGGGTCGTTCAATAATTTAATCCTTTCAATATGGCGGTTTTCTTTGTCTGGATCTGATACTTTCTCATAGTAGAAGACATTGCCGCTATCTTGCAATTACTCAATTCTGTGAGTTTTTAAAAAGAATGAATAACTCCATAAAATGAAATATTTTCTATCGCAAAATTGATCGTCAGAAGTATCAAGATGGCGGCTGAGGGCCATCTTGCGATTCTTTTTAAATTAAAAGACTGATTCGAGTAACAAATTATTTTAAAGCAATTTTTATCGTCCTTAATTCATGCTCAAAGTTTGGGATCATTCAATATTTTAACTCTTTCAATATGGCGGTTTTCTTTGTCTGGATCTGGTACTTTCTCATAGTAGTAGACATTGCCGCCATCTTGCAATTACTCAATTATGTGAGTTTTTTAAAAAGAATAAATAACTTCATGAAATGAGATATTTTCTATCGCAAAATTGATCGTCAGGAATTTCAAGATGGCCGGTGAGCGCCATTTTGCAATTCTCTTTAAATTAAAACATGGAATCGACTGGCCTTAATTCAATCCCAAAGTTTGGGAACGTTCGATAATTTAATTGTTTCAAAATGGCGCTTTTCTTAATAGTAAATATTTTGCCGCCATCTTGCAATAAATACTCAAATCTATGAGTTTCTAAAAAGAATAGATAACTTTATAAAATGAGATACTTTCTGACGCAAAATTGATTGTCAGGAATATCAAGATGGCAACTGAGCGCCATTTTGCAATTGTTTTTAAATTGAAAGACTGAGTCGGGTGACAAATTATTTTAAAGCATGTTTCATCGTCCTTAATTCATGCTCAAAGTTTGGGATCGTTCAATAATTTAACCCTTTCAATATGGCGGATTTCGTTTGTCTGAATCTGGTACTTCCTCATGGTAATATTGTCGCCATCCATCTTGCGTTTAAAAAGAACAAAAAATCCTAAAAAATTAGTATCACTCGACCAATATGGCGGACCCACCTAAATTATTTTTCTCAAAGAAGGCATTCCTCAAATCATGCCTCATTTTAAACCTAAGAGCAACCATTTCAAGATGGCGACACTATCTACTTTAAAAAGTACCAGAGTTATTTGGGTTAGTTTGGGAATGAAAAAAACCTTAAATTAACAGGTCATTCGAGACGCTTTTATTTAAATAAAAACAAATCAAAATGGCGACTATTGAAGTGTACTGGCTTTAAATTTACCTAATTGATTGGTCTCACTTCAATAAGTATAAAAATACTACCTTCTGGGGTAATATTGATTGTTGGAAACTTCAAGATGGCGGTTGAGCGCCATCGTGAATCTTCTTTTTAAAAAAAATAGGGGCTCAAGTCAAGGACATACTATTTTAAAGCAGTTTTCATCTTCAAAATGGAGAGTCATTTATTATATCCGTTTCAAGATGGCGGCTGCCTTTATCGGATAGATTTCCAGAGTAAATATTGCCGTAATCTCGTCTTGTTACTCTACTCAAAACTTAGAGCTCGAATAAGTATAAATAGATCTTAAATATGAGCTATTACTAGGCAAATATGTCCATACTTATATCATAGTATAAATGTAATCGAATATGGCGGATCCACCTAAATAAAAATTAGCCAGCCATTTCCAAGATGGCAGCTACAGCTACTTGGATTTTGAGGATGAAGAAAGCTTGAAATTAAGGTTTCACTTAATCATGTTGATTTTGATGGACACCAGCCGCCATTTTGATTTCCATGAATAGATGATACTTTCAAACTTATTAAAGTGTATCAAATGTCTAAATTGTTCGATTAAAGAAATTAAAAAAATATATGGCAGTGTTTAGATCTCTTACAAGAAGCCCTAAGAGCACTCATTTTAGATCTGCCACTGTCTGTTTTTGGCATTGGCCTAATTATTTGGGCAAAAAATGAACATGCGCAGAAAATATAAAATTTCATAAATATCAAAAAAGAAAAATCTGATTTGTTCCCAAAAATTTTCTAAGAAATTATTAATACGGATCTGACCAATGCTTTATCTACACTTGCAGTGGCGTGCTTTCCAGATGAATTTTAATACAAACTAGGCCGATTTTAAAAACTATAGTAATAACCCTTTCCAGGACATACGTGTATAATGCAGTATCACTTTTTTTTGTTTCAGATCACTTCCCAAAAAGACCGACGCTGAATTAAAGCTCCAAGATGTCTACCACCATTTCGCCAGTTCAGGTAACCACCATATTGCCGAAAGCCGTCACCAAACTCAAAACTATGGAAGCCAAGCCGCGATTTAATCGCTCGTCCAGCATAGACACCATCAAGCGAATAAACACCTATATTTGCTCATCACAATACTATCTCCTGCCCGCCATGTTGACTACGTGGCTCAAAACAGGACAAACTAGCCTACAATCATCCACCGAAAAGACTATTTTCATGTTCAGATCGCTCATTTTCGGTTCCTTCCTGTTTAAGTTTTTGTTAAACGGCACCAAATCCGGTCGGCCCGCAGGCCAAGCGGCTAAACTCGACCTCCAATCTGTGTTATTGCAAATCATCGCCAATTTGCACGAACAACTTTTGATTGCGACCGAAAGTTTGTTTGTAATATCGCTGGCTTTCAAATTGGCTGTCATCGTGATGACGGTCCAGATGTGTTTGTGTCTTTTCTATTTCAGTCAAAGCGTAGTTCCTATAGGTTTAATTTTTCTACTCGTGAGCGTCGGGTATATTGTAATTTTAGGATACAGATTAAATAAGTTTTACTTAATGAAAAGGGATGTTAAGAGCAAAGCTCATTAGGAAGCTAGAAAGTCGGATGTACACATAGCAATACAAGTAGTTTAGGTTAAATTAAGTATCCATTTCCACCTGGAAGAATTGTATATTAAAGTTGTGGTTTTGGACAAAATTGCTCAAAAGTGATCGAATTTTGTCTGTTTAAAGACTTAACAAAAATATTCAATTAATTTCACAAAGAAACATGAAATTTAGCATTGACACATTTGTAGGCTTGAGAGTCGTTTGGGAAATGTAACTGACAAAATGGCCCATCAAAACTCTCCCAGAGTAGATTTCAAAAATCGCCGTTTAAAAATTGTGTAAATACCAAAGATTTAAATATTCGTTTCGTTAATCTACTTCATAATATTATCGGGGTTTGTTAATATTTATTGAAATTATTATAACGTTGACAACAACCACAACTAAATACCAAGCAAAATATAAAGTATGGAAAGGTGTGAGCCAAATAAATCGTAAGCAGCGACAGAGCGCGCCACAGTCTGTTCAGTAAATTTTGTTATTACTTTGGCACCTCTAAATTTGGTAGACACGAGGATCTGATTACGGTCCTGCTTCCACTTACAGTGGCGCGCTCTCTCGGCCAAGGCGCTTCGCATTAAGTAAAAAGTAAATTTATTTTTAACAAAATTACTTAAAATAGCTTTCCTAGGATAATAAACAAAAGTGATTTGATGTATATTTTCGTTTTTCGTCCGATGTTTCGGCTATTACTTAGCCATCCTCAGGGCTATAGAACCAAATGATTTTATTTAGGCTCTAATTTATTATGGCGATAATTTAAATGTTTTTCATGCTGCAAATATTACGTGGTGACGTGTATCGATTAAGGCGTAGATTTTCGAGCTTCTTTATATGAAAAAATACTTTTCTCGAAAAAAAAAACTTCAATTTTTTTAACCTTTAAATCGAAATTCTGAATTCAATATATTTGGGCTGAGAGCATTTTCCTTCAACAAACATGTTTCCAATCTTTTATAAAAATTTTAGAAGATTCAATTTTTGAGCACTTTATATCGAGCACATCCGTAATACAACGTTGCCATGGTAACGTAACCACTACAGAACAATACTTAAATAAACTGAGCAAAATTTGAAACATTCGAAATTAATTTCTATTTTATAAAATGATATCACTCAAATCACTAAAGAAATTTACATGTCTACGTTCTGTTTTTTTTTTTGGATTAAATAGCCTGGATCATCATCAGCCGTTAAAAAAAATGAATCTGCAATATTCAATTTATGAGCGCTTTATATCAACCAAATCTGTAAGGAACGTTGCTATGGTAACCACTATAGAACAATATTTAAATAAACTGAACAAAATTTGAAACATACGAACAAAATTTGAAATGAATTTATTTTATAAAATCTCTGAGACACCTTGTATAAAGACATTTTACATATCTACGTTCCGTTTTTTGGTAAATAGCTTGGATTAACATCAGCTGTTAAAAAGATGGATATGGAATATTCAATTTTTGAGCGCTTTATATCGAACATATCTGTAACGAACGTTGCCATGGTAACCACTATTAAATAATACTTAAATAAACTGAACAAAATTTGAAGCCTTCGAAATGAATTTTCATTTTAAAAAAATCATATCATTAAGTGCCATGTCCTCTCAAAATATCCATGTACATATTTGACAGTACAAAATAAATCACAACTAATGGTACTGCGCACGTTTTTCACCCATCTGCATATACTTTGGATGTATTATAACCCTTGCTTTACTTAAACAAAAAGGTTTCCTATCCTCTATGCCATTTCCGAGATATTGTTTTTAAAATCACTCTGGTACACCCTGTATAAAAAAATTGTGCATGTCTACGTTCAGCTTTTTGGATGAAATTGCTTGGATTAACATCCAATGAATTTGGAATATGCTATTTTACATTCGAGCATCATCATCGGGATCTCTAAAACTCTTACGAGATACGAGGTTAATTAATTTTGGGAAAATTCAAATTTTAAAAGACGTTTTGTTGGGCTTTTTTAAAGAGATAATTGAAAATAAATATTTATTTATTTATTTAAACACGGTCCTGGATTTTTTCTCAGTTTTATAAATATTTGATCACCCGATACCACCTGTATCGCACATTTTTCCTATAAGTAATAATGCGTTAGACAAAGATAAAGAGTTTGCCAATTTGTCCCTTATTCACATCACACTACCTTTTGGTCCTTTTAGTACGATGGTCCAGGTCCGTATCCCAAAAATTAAGGTAATGGATTGGGGATCATGTCAAAACGTCGTATTTGAAATCTGATAGGGCTACGTCGTAAAATTTATTTTAATCTTTAAATAAAACTAATTTTCAAAAATTTTGACTTTTTTCTTAAAATTTTGAAATCTGCATTTCAGTTTTTTTCTTGAGCCTATAAAACGACACTATTGTTCATTCTTTTAAAATACGAATTTGTATTGTTTATTTTATATTTTAATAGCTCTTATTTGAAAATCAGTGCTTTATCATACTTATTAACAAAGTTAGTAAAAATAATAAAAACACTATATTTAAATGTTTTCCTATAAGAAGTCAATGAGTAAGAGTGAGATCAACGATCCACCTTAGTAATCATTAGTATAAGAACAATAAAAATTTGTATTTTAATGACAAAGAGCTCAAATGAGGAAAAAATGAAGGTGACTATAGTGGCCGAAACGTCGTATTTGAAAAAAAATCGTAATTTTCTGGGCCTTAAATATGTGTTTTTAGGGTTTTGATAATGCTAGAAATGAAAACCAAAGAGGAACATTTCGATTGTCTCGAATATCTCCAAAATTATTCAGAATTTATCAGATTTCCTTGCAGCACCTGAAAAGGCACTAAAATAGGTAGCTTTGCTCTGTTTTAATTACCTTCGTATCTCTTTTAGTTTTCGAGATTCCCGTGTATTAGTATTTACTCTAATTTGTAATATCCTTTGTATGGATGTCTCCAAATGCAATTTCACATTTATCATCGGCGTGCTTATACATTAGCAATTAATTATTCTAACCCAGAACTTCCGGAAATAAATTTTGCTTCGGAGCCCTGAGGAGGGCTGAAGGGCTGAACAAACAGCCGAAACATCGACAAGGCTGAAATAGAAACCTGATAATACACACTTTTGTGCAAAGTTCTGATATTATTGTGGTTGCTAGTTATTTTATAAATGTACTTTTAAGTCCTACTTCCAGTAAATATAAATAATATAAAGGAGCTCAAATGGCTATTTTCTAAAGCGTGAGTTGGAGTATAAAGTCTATTCTTTTTTCTAGAAAAACTAAATAGAACTTTCATGATAAGGCTGATCGAACGAGTGCATTTTAGGTTTAAGGTTTATTGTTATTTTTGTGGATGCATTTTTATAAATATGAATATTATGTATAGTGTTTTATCTTTCTAAATTTTTATAGACTTTTATACTTATACAAATTGAATTTTGAACTAAATCTCGAAATATTTTTTATTTTGTCAATGCCTCAAAAATACTTATTAAAATAAATTATTTTTTTCAACATTTTATTTTCTTGATTTTATTTCATACCTGGATCTAAGAAAGTTCGGAATATTGCGCAACAATGCCAATACTACAACGTTCAAGGCTCAAGTTATGGGTGTTTCACACCTTGTAAGGTCGTAAATAGTAAAACACAATTTATTAATTTATGCCAGCAGTTCCCTCGGAAATACACTCTGGTGAAATCATCAGAGTGGTCTGCGAAGACGACGATACAAGGCTCACGGAAGTTACCAGCAAATTGAAGCCCTGGGAGAACGCGACCCTTGCTGTCGTTCGCGTGAATCGACTGCCAAGGCTGGCAAAGGCATCACTCTGGATCCCCCTAGAGGTAGGCGCTGTCCACGGGGAGAAGAAGATAGTCCTTCGTCGCCTGGCAGGACAGAACCCGGCGCTAAACGTCGAAAGGCCACCTCCTCGTCTTCAGTGTCGGATACGAGGACATGGTCTCTCTAAGGTCGAAATAGATGAGGTTGAACTACATCTTCACCTCCCTCGTATACTTAGAGTACGGCCTGAAAAATCAGAAGACGGGGCACCCTCTGTCCAGGACCGCAAAATCAGTAAACCAGCTCAGGAGTCTATGGAGACTGAAGCTGGAGGGGCAGAGCCGTCGGGAACGACTGATGCCGCTACCCTAGTGGACGAGGATGCCCTCCTCGAGGAGGACATCGAAAGCGATACCTCTGAGCTGACAAAAGGAAGGGTTCATCAGCCGAACCAACCCTAAAAACAACCCAGTCGGCATAGTCCAGTGCAATCTGCATCATAGCCGGGCTGCGACGACAGTTCTCTGTCGCCACCTAGACGAAACTCAGAATGCACTGGCCTTGAGCCAGGAACCCTGGGTGATGAAATCCAGGGTAATTGGACTAATCAGACTAAGTGGGCGCATTTTTAGCTTACCCCCAACAGAAAGACCGAGGACTTAAAGCCCAACCTTTATATCACTTGTCCACTTCTGACCTAACAGCCGTGACCGTGAAGATGGAATATGTATTGGCCGGCAAAACTAACTTTGTAGTCTTAGCTGCAGTGTACCTCTCCCAGGACTCGGCAACACTGCCTCCCACGAGGAAAATGGAGCACCTGATAGCACACTGCCAGAACCAGAAATGGGAGATCATTTTGGGCTGTGACGCTAACGCACACCATGTGACCTGGGGCAGCGAAAATAATAATGCTAGAGGTAAATCACTTTATGATTGCATTACAGGTAGCAACCTCAACATTTTCAACAGAGGTACTGCACCAACCTTTATTAACTCGAGGAGTCAAACCATAATTGATATAACACTTGCCTCGGCGGGCATATCTCAACCAGTCATAAACTGGCGTGTCTCTGACAAGGTCACCATGTCAGATCATCGCTGGTTAACATTTGAGCTTACCTCAATGAAGGCGCCCAGGAAGCTTTTTAGGGATCCCCGAAGGACGGATCGGACTCAGTTCCTTGTCCGGCTTCGGGAGAACTTACGGGAAGTTGAGGCGAATACGCCTAAAGACAATCGCGGCCTGGAAAGTCGTGTGCTAGACCTACAGACCGCCATAACTGAAGCTTTTGAAAAATCTTGCCCTCTTGAGGCATCACAACAACAGCCAGGGGAAGTCACAAAATGGTGGAACAAAGAGCTGGGAGAACTCAAGAGGACAGCGAGAAAATCTTTTAACAGAGCAAAATGAACTAGAACTCAAGCAGACTGGGAGCAATACAGGACCAATCTGCGGGAGTTTAAAAACCAGTAAGAAAAAAACAGGGAGAGGCCTGGAGGGCCTACTGTGAGGAGATCGAAGATCGCTTACACACTGCACGGCTCTACAAAGTCCTCGCAAAAGACAAAGATCGCGACCTAGGTCTACTAACAAGGGAGGACGGCACTAAGACCGCTAACCTACAAGAGAGTCTTGAACTGCTTATGCAGGCCCATTTCCCTGGTTCGTCGGTAACAGATGACACGAACTGGCCAGACGAGACAAATTTTCAACCTACTGCTTTGGTTGGCAAGGTGCTAACCAAATTGACTATTTGTTGAAGACAAAATACGATGGGCAATACTAAGCTTCTCACCCTTCAAATCGCCAGGTACTGACGGCATCCGTCCAGCTCTACCACAGTGGGGCTTGGACGAGTTACTGCCGCACTTGGTAAAGGTGTTTTGGGCATGCCTAGCGCTGCGCTACATCCCGAAGGCATGGGGAGAAGTAAGAGTGGTGTTCATACCAAAAGCAGGAAGGGTGGATTACACTGTCCCCAAAGCCTATCGACCAATCAGCCTAACATCCTTTGTGCTAAAAACTCGCTGGCGTGTGAGCTGTGTGAGCGATATTTGAGGGACTGCGTACTGGTCAACCGACCGCTGCATCTCAACCAACACGCGTACACTACGAGAAGATCGAACGACACGGCCTTGCATTCAGCAGTGAGCCGGATCGGGAGATCGCTGGACAATTATGAGTCCACCTTGGGTGTATTTATTGATATTGAAGGTGCGTTTGATAAAACTACCTTTGAAAAAATCAGTGATGCCTCCTGCTGTCAGTGGCTGGATTTTCAACATGCTTTCAAAGAGACGCGTGCAAATAAAGGTGGAAGACACTGTAGTGAGAGGCATCGTTGCCAGAGGCTGCCCGCAGGGAGGCGTTCTGTCGCCACCGCTATGGAACCATATTCTCGACCGCCTCTTGCATCGCCTCAACTCAGATGGATTCTACACCAATGCATATGCAGACGATCTCACGATACTGCTCAATGGAGAGTTCGAAGGAGTTCTGTGCAATCGAATGCAGAGTGCCCTTCGCTTAGTCGAAGAGTGGTGTAGGGAGCACTCTCTGTCTGTAAACCCCAGGAAGACGGAGATGGTGCTCTTCACCTGAAAAAGGAGGACGGAAACACTACGGCCTCCGACCCTCCTAAACACACAACTAAATTTTGCATCTGAGGTAAAATACCTTGGGGTCACCTTCAATGCTAAATTAACTTGGAATCTTCATTTAGAACGAAGACTAAAGAAGGCATACATCTCTTATGAACAGTGCCGCAGGAACCTGGATAAAACCTGTGGGATGAAACCCAGGGTCGTAATGTGGATCTATACTGCCATCATAAGACCTATGATTGCCTATGGAGCCGTAGTTTGGTGGCCCAAGAGCCAACAAAAAACGGCAATGCTTAAGCTCAATCAGGTTCAGAGAACTGCCTGTCTAACTGTAACGGGAGCTATGAGAACAACCCCAACCAGAGCCATGGAAGTAATGTTGTGCCTGCCTTCCCTAGATATTTATCTAAGGGAGGTGGCTCTGACTGCATCGCTAAGGCTCAAAGTCGTTGGTGTGCAACCCAGCATAGAATGTGGAGAGACTAGACGCCACCTGTAGGAAGAGGTAGTCGGAAGATTGTCACTACTGCAGGCCAGTGCAGATAGCATACCTCCCAAGTTTGAAACTATATGATGTGCAAATAAAACCAATTGAGCCTATAACCGAAGGTGCGGTTTACATTTTCGTTGATGGCTCAAAAGCTCAGGAAGGAGAAGGGTGTGGAATTTACTCCCGAAGCTTGCGAATTGAACTTAAATGGTCTATGTAGGAATACGCAAGTATAGTTCAGTCTGAACTTGCTGCAATGTCCATAGCCGCAAAAGAGATTGTTCGCAGGAATACTAAGGACAAGACTATTAAAATCTACACGGACAGTAGACAAGCACTACTGGCCTTGAAAAGTTATAAACTTACAGCTAGGTCCGTACTAGAATGCCATAATGCACTGGAGGATGCCGCCCGCAAAAACAGAATTTCTGTGTGCTGGGTCAAAGGACATGCACAGTGCGAAGGTAACAAATCAGCGGATAAATTGGCTAGAAAGGCAGCCGGTTCAAACATTATGGGAGCCGGCCCTTCAAACCTACCTATCGCGACGACGATACATATGATAAAAAATATCACCCATGAAGACTTTAGGGCAAGATGGGACGAAACAACTAACTGTCGACTGGTCAGGCAGCTATTAAGCTACCCTAATGAGTCTGCAGCAAAAGCATACCTGGATATGTCATGGAGGATTCTGACTGGACACTGCCAACTAAGGAAACATCTCCACAAAATGAGATTATGCGAGACACTTCTATGCAGAGGCTGTGAACAGGAGGAGGAAATAGTAGGGCATCTGCTCTGCGATTGCGACGCTCTTTCGGAACTAAGGGAATCCATTTTGGGAGAACCATGGCCAACCGTGGCTTTTATCAGGACAGCCTTCTCGGGCAACATCGCCGCCTTTTTTACAACACTAGGCTTGGCCTAGATGGGTTGGTTGACCCAGGGAGGACGTACAGGGGGTCCAATGCAATGAGGCCTAAGTGCCGTGTCCTCTCAAGGCCACCCTGTCACAATTTCCAGATTCCAGATTCACCTTAAGTTTCTTGAAAAACATATTTACTTAATTAACAAATAAGTTACATTTATGAATTTCGTCATATGAAATTTCAAACCTTTTGCGGTTTTAATAGATAAAATTTAAAAAGAATACTTAGCCTTCGCCATTGTGTCAAGTGATTCTTTTTAAATTACTATTTTCTATAGGAAAATAAATAGTTCAATTCGTTACCATACGAATCTGAAAAAAAATTATGTATCAGCATAAGAATAAGCCCCGTGTGGGGCTGTTGGATCCCCCATCGGGCGCCTCCCCAGGTGGTGGATAGGGGAACGCCTCCCAGATATGGGTGGTATCGAGGAAATCAAATACTCGGAGCGAACCAAAATCCAGCCTGGGAATTTGTAGCAGCATTCTCAGTACCGAGCTGAAGCACATAGGAAATGTTTCTGGACTGGTTCTAGTAAGGACAGTGAAGGGCTCGACTGTAGCTGTGTTAGATGGCCTTCACTCTGCGATGGAGAAGGCAACGGGAAACCACTCCATTACAACTCCCTAGTACAATAAGCATGGCAGTTACAAAACAACAAATGGGCCTCAGTCCCCGCCAGACCTCAGATGATCAGAGGCTGCTAAGAATACCCGGGTTAGCTATGCGAATTTGTACGTGGAATGTTCGTACAATCTATCAGGCAGGGAAAATAGACAATGCTGGAGATGAATAGGTTGAACATCGATCTAATAAAAGTAAGCGAGATGAGATGGCCTGGTTCTGGGTATTACACAAACAATGAGCACCAAGTATATTTTTCTCGAAGCAACGATGGACAACACCAAAACGGAGTGGGATTCATAATCAAGAGCAGATTGCATCAATCAGTAAATAATTTTGTGCCCATTTCTGAGAGAATACTTTTACTTCAACTTAACACCAGGCCAGTATAGGTTAATTTCATGCAGGTATATGCACCTATGGTTGACAAACGTAATGACGAGGCAAATAGTTTTTTCCATGAGCTTCGACAAACACTCACGAAGCTAAACAAAAAAGACATCACAATCATAATGGGCGATTTTAACGCCAAACTGGGAAAAGGAAGCAATAATGAATTTGTTGGACCTCACGGAATTGGTATACGAAACGAGAGAGGCGAAATGCTGAATACATTTGCAACAGAAGAGCAAATGGTAATCTTCAACACATTTTTCAAACTACCAGGTCGCCGTTTGTATACCTGGAAAGCACCTGCAGATAGACCGGACCACATAATAAGAAACCAGATAGACTTTATGCTGGTCAATAAGCGTTATCGGAACATTTTCACCGCACCTGACCCCGGCGCTGACATTTAGTCAGACCACGTTCCGTTGTTGGGCTCAGTGAAACTTAAAGCTTTGTCAAAAAAGAATGCTCTCCATAATAAGACAAGACAAAACTGAAGGACCCCACAGTTAAGGATGAAGCAAAACAACACATGTTTGGAAAATTAAAAGCCACCGACACGCTATCGTGGACGTAAATACTGAAATTGACAAACTAAGATCTGTTGTAAAGGATGCAAATGACATTATTCTTAAACCTGACAAAAAAAAAAGAAGCGATGGTGACTGATGAAATACTAAGTATGATGGAGGAACGTCGAAAAGTAAAAGACAAAGATCAAGAGAAGTATAGGGATACTCAAAGAAACATTCGAAAGAAGATAAGACAGGCTAAAGAAGGATGGGCTCTTGAAAAATGTCGAGAAATAGGAGATCTTGACAAAAAACATGACAGCTTCAACATGCATCGTAAGGGGAAAGAAATAAGTGGTCTATATAAAACATCTATGGTCGGCCGGCTGTTGGGTGAAAAGAGCAATATCATCATAGATAAAAACAAACGAATATTAACACCTGGAGAAAATATATCAACACTCTCTTCAAGGATGAAAGAACTGACACTCCAGTAATCAATGCCGATTCGGGCCCAACTATCACCGCTGACGAGGTGCGCAAATCAGCTCAACAAATGAAGGATGGAAAAGCCCCAGGACCAAATGATCTTCATGCCGAATTTCTTAAATTGCTGGACGAGGACGGAATAAAATGGTTGACAAAAATATTTAACCATATTTACGATACCGGAGATATTTCTAGAGACTGGTTAAAGTTTGCGTTTATCCCAATACCCAAAAAAGCCAGTGCAAAACAATGTGAAGACTACAGGCTAATCAGCCTCATGAGCCACCTCCTCAAATTATTTCTAAAAATAATCCATAAACGAATATATAACAAATACGAGGGAAATATGTCAAATACACAATTTGGGTTCAGAGAAGCGCTGGGAACCAGAGAGGCTTTATTTGCAATTCAGGTTCTGTTCCAGCGTTGTAGGGATGTTGGGTGTGACGTGTACGTCTGTCTGATAGATTACCAGAAAGCCTTCGATTGGCAACAAACAGCAAGTATCAGAGTGGAGGGTGATTACTCAGAGGATATAAATATAAGACGCGGTGTTAGACAGGGATGTGTTTTATCTTCTACTCTGTTTAACCTGAACTCGGAGCATATAATATTTAACACAGCACTAGAGAATACGGAGATGGAGTATTGATTAATGGAGAGAGGCTAAACAATATACGTTACGCGGATCATAGGGTTGTGTTCGCTGATTCTCTGCAGACTCTCCAGGAATTAATGAATCGTGTCGTTAACGCTAGCTCTGAGTACGGATTATCTCTTAATGTCAAGAAAACCAAGTTCATGGTAATTAGTAAACATAACAACCCAATTGGTAATTAATGCTAAGCAAATTGAAAGAGTTAATAATTACACATATTTAGGTACTACAATTAATGAGCAATGGGATCACTCTGTAGAAGTAAACTGCCACATAGAAAAAGCAAGAGCCACTTTTGTTAAAATGGGGAATTTATTTAAGAACAGAGACCTTAATTTACAGACTAAACTAAAACTGCTTAAATGTTATGCCTGGTCTGTGCTCCTGCATGGTGCGGAGTCTTGGACGTTGACAGAAGCGTCCACAAGGAAATTTGAAGCATTTGAGATGTGGCTATACAGAAGAATTCTTAGAATTTCCTGGGTTGATCACGTTTCCAACAAGCCAGTTCTGGAAATGCTTCAAAAAGAGCCCGAAATAATAGACTTAATTAAAGCAAGAAAGTTAGAATATTTCGGACACATAATGAAAAACCAAAAAAGGTATGGTCTACTTCAGTTGATACTTCAGGGAAAGGTTTCTGGCAGAAGAGGACCTGGAAGGCGCAGAATCTCCTGCTTGAAAAACCTTAGAACTTGGTTTTTCCTGTCAACACGAGGACTATTTAGACCAGCAGTCAGTAAGGTTCAAATTGCCTTGCTTGTCGCCAAGATCTGAAACGAATAGGCACATTTAGAAGAAGATACGAATAAGTGTGCCTATGGAATATACCGTTTACTGTACAAAATACACTGCTGAATATTCATGATAGGCTACTAAAACTAAGACCAAAAATAACTGCAGCATAAAATGCAACTTCCAATCTAACCGGAAGTAGTATCAATTTATGTATTTTGAATTGTGTCTTATTAAATTGCCTATTCATCGAAGGGTTGCAGGAGGATATTGATTATAAAAATGGGGTTGCAGGAGCTCTGTATTAAAAAAAATACTAGTTTTTTAAATTTGGCGCTGTAAATTTTTCATTATAAAGTACCCTATTATCATCGCTCCTGCAGTGCTATTTTTATAAAACAAATATCGACTTGTGACCCCCTCGTTGGAATGGCAATTTAAAGAACAATCCACATCGTTTTCAGTTAGCATAGAATACAAGCAAAAAGGCTTGAAATAGGTTTCCAAAATGAGGAACAGTTACCATTAAATCCAGCGTTAAGAAGGCAAACTGGCAAAACACTCAAAATTTGGCTTTTTAACGCCTAGTTTCTTAGTAAATGAACGCCTATAGAGGTCTGGCAACCTTGATCTAAGGTAATTTCGTCCATTGTTGGACTATATTTCGATTCAAGGTTTTCCTACCAGGATTCTTACACTGGATTTATAAACGCGAAAAGTTCGCAATTTTGAGACTCAGTTGAGAGTTGAAATTTTAGTTCAAGAAGAACTAATGAAATCATTCAGTTCAATTTATAAACTCAGTTGGCGAAAAGTTCGCTAATTTTCAAGATGTTCGCAAAGTTCAGAGATAACCAATTTTATGTTCGTAGTTAGGAAAGTTCGTTCCAACCAATGAAAAATCACTGTACTAGCACGTGATCGCTGTCGATAGCGGATTTGACATTTGAAGCCACATAGCTGTTTTTGTTTTTATTGTTAATTGTTACTTTTTTGTGAAAATGGTCGTATCTGAAAAATGGAGTATCATTGAGGATATTGATGCATCAGTTCTACTTATAGAAATAATTCAAAATTATCCATTTTTGCACAATCTCGCCCACCATGCAGGACTATATAAATTTTTAATGTCCAAAATTTTATTGGCTGTGAGTTTTAACTAATCAAATATGAACTTTCCCAACTTCTTGGTGATGTTTATAAATGTCATAAAATGAACTCTGAACTCCGAACTCTGAACCTCACCAACTATGAACTATCCAACTTCAACATTACAAACTTTACGAGTTTATAAATGGACCTTCAGAGCCTTGAACATTTTCCTGCGATAAATAAGAACAACAAATTTTAAATATGGACTTTATGATATATACAAAATCAATATATATTAACTTAGCGCCCTCTGTTGGAAGCGAGATTTATGTTAAACTCACCAACTAAAGACGTTTTTATGTCCCACATTTATTTTTCAAAAGAAATCCAGCAAGTGCCGCCATCTCCCCACCCTTCCGGGAATGATTACGAACAAACGAATGTTTCCACACAAGTTTTTCCTATTTTCGGCCTAAAACCTGAAAATCTATAGCGAGGGAGTACGTTCCGAAATACGCATATTCTATTCTGAAAAGGAGGCGGTTTTCTTAATGTATTTTAATAATTAACAGTTTTTAATGTACATATATTTTTTCACGTTCATAGTATTCGATTTGAAACGGTGATACCCTATGGGATATGGTCTTAAGAAACGCATGTGATATGCGAATAAATTTTTAAGGATTATCGAACGTGACCGAGTTTTCCGACGCCTGGTTGCCGTAGCAACGGGCGGTGACAATTGCTTGCGCGCGTCCCCCACTCCGGCACGCTACATTTTCCGCCGAATGTCAAATCCGCGCACGAATTTCCCAAACGTCAAGTCGGCCGCGACAATCGCGATAACTCGATTGTTTTTATCAGAGCCCACTTTTCTATTTTGCCTGTGATATTTTCGTTTGTAATTTTTCGGTTGTTATTTTTTTTGGCCGTGGATTGCTTTGATTTCGATGGTATCAGCGAGGAAAACCCAATTTTCGAATTATTTAAAGAAAATACACGTAAAAATAAAGCGCCTGAGGTGAAAAAAGTTAAATTTTGTGATCTATTTTCGCGAGGTAGCGGTAAAAATAACTACAAGCGCTGTTTTAATATAGAAAACATTGAGCTGGCTGGTTTTTTACAAAGGAAAACGCAATATTAATGCCTTAATCGAGTTTGCCTTATATATTCCAAAGTAGTTTTTCGTATCATTTGCCGCTTTTTATACGGTCAACGCAGCGAAGATAATCAAAATAAGAGGAAACGAGTAAAATACATCGATTCCTTTGCCATAGTCTTTTACATGTCGGCTCTAGAAGGAAAAATTACGTTGAAAAACACATCGACGAAAGCCTTGGAACCACAAGCCTATTATTATCGCAACAAATTAAAAAAAAATTGATCAATAAGACACTTTCCAACGAATTTTCTTTGTAATACCTAAGCAATAGTGCAAAAGAACTAACGTTGAAGTGACACACTACCAAAAATGACAATAGATAGTGTAAGCTGAGAAATACCCAATAAACAAATGAATCAAATAATCAAAAAGTCTTAGAAGATGCCTGTAAGGAGGGGATTGGTGGCACCAAGGACTACCCTGATCGAAACTATCATTAGAAAATTCGATACTGACAGTAAGTATTTTCTTTTGTTTTGAAATGTTTCTATTGCTGCTTAATATTTCCGTCAGATAATAAAATATGCCTCGACAATGGCAATACCTAATGGTGTTAAGGGTTAAAGAAGGGTATGTAAGGTCAAGATATATGGGTCAATAGGTCGCGGTGATTTGTCAACAACATTAGATTTACGAAATTTACTTCCACAATTTAATTTCGTAATGGCTTTTATTATTATCGATTTCATTCAATTAATCAAAGAAATCATTTATTTATGGCTGTGTGATTAAGAAACCGACATAAGGCTTCAAAACTTGCTTCAAAATATTGGAGTTAGCTATGCCCAATGGATAAAAAAACCCGAGAGAAGTGAACATATATCAAGAAATGGCATTTTCCTATCAAATTCTAATTTATATGTATATAAGTATAAGAAAATTAACAAATACTATTCAGTAGGGTGTGCGTATATAAATAATAGCTAAAGTGGCTAATATGAACTGTCAAAAAATTCATGAAGCTCTTGGCCTATGTAAAGCAAATTCTAATTAATGAAAAACTTGATGACATGAACTGCCCCGTGTAAAACCGCCTTAGGCTTCTTTCAGACGATACGGATTTTAGCCGGTCCG
>MU182455.1:78266-104632 GCA_016904865.1 Pissodes strobi | reverse complement strand
CGCAAAATTTTTTTTTTTTTCAATAGAAAGGGGGAGTCCTATAAGTAGTTCAAGAAAAAAAAATTGCGGATCCCCCATATTTGAGCCGAAAAAAGCCCCCGAAGTTCGAGTTTTGAGGTTAAAATTGTCAAAAAGCAAGCCATTTCCGCAACATTGCAGTGCTAAAACTTTACTAATATTAAACAGTACCTACAATGTTGCCAAGTTGTGTCCATTCTCTTGAGTTTGAAGCTTATCCAAGTAGGTAATTATTAATATTTTTAAAAACGGTTTTATTAAGAAGAAACGAACAAATTGACAAAGCTAACCCAAGCTAACCGAAATTGTTTGGCCTAGGCTTGCGTGAAGAAAAGCTTGAGCTTCGCGTAATTCTTTCTTCACGCGAGTGCGTAGTGGCTTAAACGAGACGAAACTAACTCAAACTAACCAAAGCTAACCCAAAATAACCAAAGCTAACCCAAACTAACCAAAGCTAACCTAAACTAACCAAAGCTAACCCAAGCTCACCGCAATTGATTCGCATAGGTTTGCGTGAAGAAAGGCTTGCGCTTCGCGCAAATCTTTCTTCACGCAAGTGCATAGTGGCTTAAACGAGACGAAACTAACCCAAACTAATTCAAAAAATGAAAATGACTTATTTCCGCAAGAAGTTTTTTGCGGTATTATGTATAGAAAAATATGAATGATGAATTTCCGAAGAATTTTTTTTATGAATTTGTATGGGGAGGTCACTCTATACTAAATAAACAAAAATTTCTTACTTAATTGATTAAAAAATAATGGGAAAATTATCCAAATACAGGTTTTAGTTAAATTGTCATATAAAGAAAATTCAAATTTTCTGGAAAACAAAACATTTGCGAAGAAAAGAAATTTTATTTTTGTGGTAGTATTCTTGTGTAGAATCGTCCTATAGAACGATATTTTTTGTTGAGCCCAAGACGGGTCAAGCAACTAGAATAAGTTTGGCATCAGCGTATTCCGGGGGCTAAAATTTGCCGCTTTACTTTACTCGTCTTCGATTGATTGTTGATTATGTTAGTATGAGATCAATTTTTAAAACTATATTGATATATTAGCAAATCTAATATGGGGGATCTGCAAATTTTTTTCTCTTAAACTACTCTATAGGACACCCCATTTCTACTGAAAAAAATAAAATTGCGAAATTCCGAGGGTCGTTAAGTTTACCAGAACCCATTGGGAGCTTCACGGATGAATTTCAGCACTTCTCGAGTAAAAATTTTCGATTTCTTCACTTCATATCCCTTGGATGCTTGCTTTAGATACTGGCCTAACTTGCAATATTTTGCAATGTCTATATTTTTATTAACTATTAATGTCTTCTTTAACATTGAAAATTTCGTCCATAGGGAATTAGGAGTGAATGTTCCAGACTATAATCGGTATACAATATTAGTATTTTAATATAATTGACAACAGCAATTTTAACATACCAATTCCTGGAAATATCCAAGTAGCACCGTCTCGTTGATAATTTTTACATCATTATTTTTCATCCAATCCCCAAACCTTTTATATTCCTTATCATATACGACTTTAGACTTCTTTGGGACAAGATTATCCAAAGCTTTGGCAGCATTCACAGCAATTCTATCCGGAATCAACGGAAAATCCATGATTTTATATGAATTTCACTTATGACTTTGACAGCACAACAATGAACACTTATTACCTTTGTTTATTTAGCAACTATATACTTAAGTAAAAAATCTTTCGTGATTTTGATATTTTTTAAATTTAACTTGAAGTAGGACATGTTTTTGAGCAGGACATAAAATGTTGTATGTACCACGGGCATTACTTGATATCTATAACCTCGGGAAACCTACAAACCCTCGGGCCAAAGGCCCTCGGCTTTGTAAGATTGTTGCCCTCGGATACATAAACATCTTCATAATGCCCTTAATACATAAATAATTATTCTGCATGTTTCCCGTATTTCCTGATCTCGTACAAAAAATTGTTATAGAACTTTTTTATAGCAGGGATATCGAGGTTTACTAATCTGGGATTGTTTGTTGTTGTTTTTTGGGAAGTAGCAATGCCATGAGTGGCAAATATGACTAAAGCAGGTTTTTCAAACTGAAAATCAGAAAAAAATACCAGTTCGGCATTTCCAATCGCATCGATACGATTTTTTGGTATTATTTACTCGTATTCTGCCACTTTAATGTACCGAAGTTTGGTTCAAATTAAATCAAAAAAATGAAATTTTTTCATGCCAGTGTCACAAAATGCAAGTTACACAAGTCAATATAATTATAAAACTTAGGCATATCGACTTCACAAGGAACAGTCAATCGACCAAAAACATTAAAAGTAAAATACTTAAAAAAATACTTAAATTTAAGCAATTAAAAACTGTAATTTCATGTACACACTACACATTAAAATCAAACTGAAGAAATTCCTCCAAGGTATAAAAACAATTTCTAATCAAAATCTGCTTAATGTTTTTTTAAGTTAAAAATGGCAAATCTCTGCTGAAGTTTGTTAAAAAACTTAATTGCCCAATAGCCCGGGCCATCATGACACCTCCCCAGACGTCAATAAATAGGCAACAAAGCATCCCTGCCCCTTGCGTCTACTCCTGCACACTTCGGTGCATTACAAAGACATCAGGAGTTTTCCTAACATAGAGCAGGTTCTCTCGAATGTAAACAGACAGATTCCCGAAAGCCACCCTACAGTCCTCCCTGTACCCCAAACCACTCAACACTCTCACCGCCTTTCTCTGCATGCCAAAAACACGCCGAACATCAGCCGCATGACCCCAGGCAATGATAGCATACGCAAAGTGAGCATGGAAAGTTGCAAAGTAGGCTGTTATTAATACCTGTTGTGACACCATATCAGATTTCTAAGAAGAAAAAGATCACTAGCTAACTTTATAGTCACCATGTCAATATGCATGCCCCACTGCAGCTTAGGGTCAACAAACACCCCATGAAATCTGACACTATCTATATTGAAATTTATTTGGTGGAGCTCCCTCATCGAAAAGACCATCCTTGTTGTTTTCTCAATATTTAAAAGAAGTTTATTAGAGTTAAACTCGTCTTGAGCCAACTCCTGTGCAACCACAGAACCCTCTCGTGAATCCTCTAATGTATCAATACATACAGACACTGCAAAAAGAGTGCACTTTGATTGTTGGTCTATAAGTGGTAAATCATTTATGTAGATTAGAAAAAGTATGGGCACCAATATACTTATTTCTCCCCTTGCCGACGTCACACCAGCATAACGCACACACTGACGCCTACCCTCAATGTATGATTTTAAAAGGTGGATAATATTTGGGCAAAAGTTTGGGCAAAACATTTCATCTTCTCCAAGAGGATTCCATAATCTACACAATCGAAGGCCTTACTTAAATCACAAAACAAGACCGTGTTGTACTGATAGTTATGAAAAGTGTCCAATATACTTTGCACTAGATGAAGAACCCCCAAGGAAGCATTCCTATTATGCCTAAACCCAAACTGGCAACTATTAAAAAGACCATTATTTCCAAAAAAAACTGACAATCTGTGCTGCCATGCATTTTTCCATGACCAGGACACTACCGGAAGAATTCAGATTATTCGGATTTCAAGCAATAAAATATTATATAGTGACGTGCCGTGTCAAAACTCGAAAAGTTTAAATTTAACTAGCTCACTCTGTATAAAAGGCATCATCATTTCTTAAGTGTCTTTTTGTACGGATTTTGGCCTAGATTCTCGTCAAGTAGACAGCTTTTTTAAATAAAAAAAGTTATTTTTTCTCGAAAATTTATTTTTGTCATACGCTCCCAAAAATAGCTATTTTACGGACTCATTTGAGTGCGTAAAATGCTTCTTTTTAGGCCTAGTCCCTAAAAGTCGTCATGGCAACCTTTACGGACTATTCCAAAATTCCTGAATATGTCTAAATGTCAAATTTCGAATGACATAACAAAATTGTCAGATAGTTGCTACGATATCAAATTCTAAGCTAACGTTGTCGTACATTAGGATTTCCAAAATTATGGTAAATTTGCAAATTTAGGCGTTCTGAAGAATTGCAAAAAGCGTATAAATAAAAATTAAATTTTGGTAGCGTATGACAAAAAATAGTGTTTGTCACACGTACCTAAATGAAGTCTTTCAGGACTCATCTGCCATTCCGGACTCGGCTAACGCCTCGTCCGGAAACAACAATAATTCGTCCTGAAAAACTCCATTTTAGGTACTTGTAACAAAAATAACTATTGTTTAATAAATCGATGTTTTTACATTTTCCCTCAAAATTTCATTTTCCCGATATTTTTGCACCGTCATCTCGGTTTTGTCGGCGCTAAAATGTCCCAAAGTGACCCTGAAATTCAAAAAGAAATACCAGTTCTGCATTTTCAATCGCATCGATACGATTTTTTGGTATATTCTACTCGAAACCCTCTTCTTTAATATACAGAAGTTTGGTTGCTCCAGATTATTCGGAGCTTCAGCAATAAAATATTATGTGGGGACGATTGCTATCAAACCCCGAAAAGTACAAATTCAACTAGCTCACCCTGTATAAAAAGCATGATCATTTCTCAAGGGTATTTTTGTTTGGTTTTTGGCCTAGATTCTAGTCAAGTAGTCATCTTTTCTATAAAAAAAATTATTTTTCTCGAAAATGTACCTATTTATTCTTTATCTATAAATCGATGTTCTTACATTTTCCCTCAAAATTGATTTTTCCCGATATTTTTGAACGTCATCTCGGTTTTTTCGGCGCTAAAATGCCCCAAAGTGACCCTTTTTCAAAAATATATAGGCAGAAAGAAATACTTGTGATTTTCCAATTCCAAGCTCGTAAAAATGCTGAAGTATAGAACATTTGGGAATTGTTTGCCATTTTATGCATGTTCCCAATTGACATTGATTTCCTCGTATTTCCTGATCTCGTACAGAAAATTGTTATAGAGCTTTTTAATAGCAGGGATATCGAGGTTTAGTTTAGGAATCTGGGATTGTTTTTTTTGGAAATAGCTATAGCTTGAGTGGCACGTATGATTAAAGCAGATTTTTCAAACTGAAATTTAAAAAAAAACCAGTTCTGCATCTTCAATCGTATCGATACGATTTTTTGGTATATTCTACTCGTAACCCTCTCCTTTAATATACAGAAGTCTGGTTGCTCCAGATTATTCGGATCTTCATCAATAAAATATTATGTGGGGACGGTTGATGTCAAACCCCGAAAAGTTTAAATTCAACTAGCTCACCCTGTATAAAAAGCATCATCATTTCTTAAGTGTCTTTTTGTTCGGTTTTTGGCTTAGATTCTCGTCAAGTAGTCATCTTTTCTATAAAAAAAAAAATATTTTTCTCGAAACTACTTATTTTTTAGGGCCTACCTATAAATCGATGTTTTTACATTTTCCTTCAAAATTTAATTTTCTCGATATTTTTGTACCGTCATCTCGGTTTGTTTCGGCGATAAAATGCCTCAAAGTGACCCTTTTTCAAAAATATATAGGCATAAGAAAAACTCGTGATTTTCCAATTCCAAACCCGTAAAATTGCCGAAGTATGAAACATTTGAGAATTGTTTACGATTTTTTGCATGTTTCCCTTTAACGCTGATTTCCTCGTATTTTCCGATCTCGTGCAGAAAATTGTTAAAGAACTTTTTTAAAGCAGGGATATCAAGGTTTACGAACCTGGGATGGTTTTTTTGAAAAAAGCTATAGTTTCAGTGGCACGTATGATTAAAGCAGATTTTTGAAACTTAAATTAAAAAAAAATACCAGTTCTGTATTTTCAATAGTATCGATACGATTTTTTGATATATTCTACTCGTAACCCTCTTCTTTAATATATAGAAGTTTGGTTGCTCCAGATTATTCGGATCTTCAGGAATAAAATATTATGTGGGGACGGTTGATGTCAAACCCCGAAAAGTTCAAATTTAACTAGCTCACCCTGTATAAAAGGCATCATCATTTCTCAAGTGTCATTTTGTTCGGTTTTTGGCTTAGATTCTCGTCAAGTAGTCAGTTTTTCTATAAAAAAATTATTTTTCTCGAAAATTTATTTTTTTTACCTATAAATCGAGGTTTTTACATTTTCCCTCAAAATTTAATTTTCCCGATATTTTTGAACTGTCATCTCGGTTTTTCGGCGATAAAATGCCCCAGAATTACCCTTTTTTCAAAAATATATAGGCAGAAAAAAATACTCGTGATTTTCGAATTCCAAACCCGTAAAATTGCCGAATTCTCGAACATCTGAGGATTGTTTATGTTTTTCTGCTTATTTCTCCTCAACTTCGATTTTCCCAAATTTTCCGATCTCGTACGAAAAATTGCTATGACATTTTTTTACGGCAGAAATATTGAGGTTTATGAATTGGGACTGTTTTCTTGGAAGTAGCTATGTATTGAGGGGCCCGTACGATTAAAGCATATTTCAAACTGAAAATGAAAAAAAAATACCAGTTTAGTATTTTCAGTCGTATTGATATGATTTTTTGGTTGCTCGAGATTATTCGGATTTCCAGCAATGAAACATTTTGTCGTGACGTGCCGTGTCAGACCTAGAAAAGTTTAAATTCACCTAGCTCACCCTGTAAAAAAGCATCATCATTTCTTAAGTGTCTTTTTGTACGATTTTTGGTCCAAATTCTCGTCAAGTAGTCAACTTTTTAATAAAAAAAATATTTTCCTCGAATTTTTTTTTCCTATAAATCGATGTTTTTACATTTTCCATCAATATATAATTTTCCCGATATTTTTGAACCGTCACACAATGCTTCGTTTATATGGGATAATGGGACAAAAATCATAGCAGTCTCATCATTGACCTCATTTGGCTAAAATTTGGTACTCAGGGGTTTTTGAGGTCCGGGATTAAGAACTTAAGGTCAAAATTGAAGTGTAGCAATTTTGGAAAGATTTTTTCCAGATTACTTGAAAAACATGTCGAATAAAAGCTGGAAACTTGTTTTTGGCCGAGTTTTTGGCAATATTTGATATGCCCTGGATAGACCTTACCTCATTTGATAAGGACTGTAATTTCTGAATAGTAATAAAAATCTGGATATTTTCGTTTATTCCGGAATTGAGAAAGTTTGTAATTTTGAGTCAAAGTACATTTGTTTCTTCAATTGAGGAGCTTAACATTTTCCTCTATAACAGTTTTAGTTATTCTGAAAAAAGATATAATTAGACCTGAAACGGTTTTGAGCAGGTAGGTTAGGGACCCTATTATTCAAATTATAGAAAATGGAAAGTATGATAATGAACGATCATTTCGATTTTTCTACCTTTTGACATTAATGACTCGGCTTTGATTGAAATTATTTCTGCTGGTGCTTGGTAATAGAGAGAAACAAATGAATTTCCACTGAACGTAACGTCATTAGTGTCTTATAAGTGAGTGATTACGAGTATTTAAGCAACGAGATTCATTCATTCAAAAGGGACCATATTCCTTGTCACCTTAAAGAACCATTTCTTTGCCTAAGGCAAAATTTTACCATATGTCTTAAAGCTAATAAAGAGAACAAGCTATAACAATCTTTGTATTTATTAATAAATGGTTTGAATGTTTATAATTGGTTTGAAATAACCAAAACACATATTAAACAATATATAACAAAAAATATATAGAACAATCTTAACAGTTAACAATAACAGAAAATATAATTTTTTTTTTCAATTTAGGCAACATAGGTCAGACTTTAAAACAATAATTTAAACGAATAATTAATAAATATAAACTTAATAACAGGAACGATATGACATACAGTGTTGTCATCCAAAGAGTTCACAACAAATGGGAAATTTTTTTACTATTGAGATATAGGAAAAAAATTTATGGCAAATCGAGTAAGCATAATAAATGACAAAAAAAGGCACTATGACATATGTCACGTGACAACTGTCATGGCGGGAAATTAAAAAATTCTACCTTAAATATGCGTATGACGTTTCGTTTCTTAGCAACCATCATCAACTTTGTTTTTCAAATAGTCGAAAAAATTTGTTTTGTTCCTAAAAGAACTCTAATTTCAATCCTAAATCCAACGACATATCACTTCTTACATTTATCCACATTTCGGCTGAAAAAAACATCATCAATGTTATTTAATGATGATTACGAAGGAACGAAACGTGGGATCAAAAATCTAATTATGTCATTAGGTAGAAGACAAAAATTGGCATAGGAACGTGAATTTTATTGTGAACTATCCTCTTTATTAAAATCTGAAAAAAAAAATAATTATGTTTTAAATTTCAAGAATTCGTAGATTGCAATTGATTTTTTTTTCAGACTTTAATAAAGAAAATTGATCAAAATAAAATTCACATTCTTATGCCATTTTGCCTACTTTACATGATGACGTAATTAGATTTTTGATCCGACGTCTCGTTACGAAGGAACGCAATAGTATTGATGATGGTTTTTTATCCGAAACGTCGGATAAATGTAAATAGCGATATGTTATTGGATATAGGATTGAAATTAGAGTTTTTTAGGAATAATAGTTATTTATGCAACAAGTGTGTAAAGTGAATCTTTTTTATGAATGGGAATATTGTCGCATGAGCCGTAGGCGAATGCGACAATCCCATGAATAAAAAAAGGGTACTTTACACATGAGTAGCATACAAAATTTTTTCTACTATCGAAAAATATATGAAAAAATTAAAATAATATTATATTACTTTACGCACTGTCCTAAACGTCAAAAAATATGTCAGTAAACGTCAAAAAATATGTCAGATTTGCTTTACGCACTAGTGCGTAAAATAACTTACTTTACGCACTGCACATTAAAAAGGCCTATTTTACGAATTTTAGAGAGTGCGTAAAGTGAGTATTTTACGCACGGTAGTAGAAAAAAGAAATTTTTTCGACTATTTAAAAAAACAAAGTTGATGATGGTTGCTAAGAAACGAAACGTCGGATTGAAAATGTAATAACATCAAATTGGAGAGCAGGAAAAGTGACAGTGGGAAAGTGAAATTTGCATTCTCATATCTTTTCCAATAAAGTCCGAAAAAAATAAAAACGAAATCGAGAAAATTCGGGTTTTCTCAAATATCTTCGGAAGTAATCGGATTTTTTTAGATTTCGAAGCATGACATTGTAGGGTTCAGCAAGGCACACCTTTTCTTTAATTTAATCATCTTTGTATCTCTTCTGGTTTGCGAGATCCCTGTACTGTGCATTTTTATATGGGACACCGTGTATACCAGTTCGGCATTTTCAATCGTATCGATAGGATTTTTGGTATATTCTACTCGTGACTACGTACTTTAATATATGGAAATTTGGTTGGTCCAAATTATTCGAATTTCCAGCAATAAAATATTATGTGGTGACTTGTCGCGTCAAAACTCGAAAAGCCTAAATTCAACTAGCTCACCCTTTATAAATGTCTTCTTGTACGGTTGTTGGCCTATATTTTTGTTAAGTAATCAACATTTCTATAAAAAATATTTTTTTCTATTTTTTTTAACTATAAATCGAGGCTTTTACATGTTTCCTCAAAATTTAATTTTCCCGATATTTTTCAAACAAAGAAGGAATTAGAGAGTTTTTCTCCTGAAAATTCTTTATCGAACTGTCATCTCGGTTTTTTCAATCTTCGCTACTTTTTCGGCGCTAGAATGACCCAAAATGAATGTTTTTATATACCGGATGACTCAGACTCAATGTAACGTCTCCGTAACTTTGTGATTAATTCGCACACAAATTGATACTTGGGACAGTTGGGATATTAATATAAGTGCTGATAGGGAGTGGATAATGCTTCTCACTCCACCACAAATGGGGACATAACACTTGGGTTATGTCGAACCGCGTAACTGGTTCTGGTTAAATGTGCGAAGGACCACAGCCATAGGCTGAATTTATTGTCTCAGGAAAGGTACATTAACCCACATTAAATACAAAAGTCCAAATTTGATTAATTTTAATGTTAATTAGTAAAAAAGAAACGTCTATGTACAAAAGACAATTTAAGTATTGCTATGAGCTAGTCAAATGTTTGTACTTAAATCTATGTGTCGATATCCACACCAATGCATAAAACCTAAATTAAAAACAACCTTAAATTAATCACCAATCAGTCTGATCACTACGCGTTTCTCTTCTCACTTCTTACTAACTATAACAAACAACCATCTAGAGAACTGCTTGTAACTGGTCAAAATACACTTTGACTTCCAAAACTTCTTCCAACTTTTGTGATAACATTTAAGTAAAAACAGAGCAATACAAAAAGGGCAGAGAGAACTTCTATAGAGTAATTTAGGGCTTCAGAGATGCGACTTTAGAGCGTAATATCAGAGCAGAGCAACAAAAGGCTCAAAGGCCATTTGTTATTATCGCATTATAAAAACAAGACGGAGCAACTACAGGCTCAAGAGCCCGTAGACCTCACGTGACCTTTTACTAACTAACTTAATTTTTTGGTTCTTTTCCTCTTTCCACGCACTTTCTTCGAATCCATAAAGAACCATTAACCCATCAACACATAGAGAATAGAAAATGCAACTAAACAGAAACAGACTGAAATCCGTGCACGGCCAAAGCGACCTGTCCAGGCTCCTTAAATAAGAATTTTTATAGATATTGTCACGAGTAGCTTAGGGGGTAGCGCGCTTATTTAAAGAATAACTTCTCAGAGAAGAGTCGCGTCGCGGTTAGTACAATGACGGGATCTCAATGCTTCGGACTTCCTTTAATTCTACCACCGGATGTTCTACTCGCGAGGACACGCCTTGTTTAGCGTGCCGGGGAGTAACTGAGGTAGACCGGGACCGCGTTACGTGGGGTAAGAAGAGATGATAAAGTAAGCACGTTTAGTTTATAACAATAACAATGTATTAACGATAAAACTTTAACAATAATTATTGGTCAGAAAAAATGAGATTCTATTATACCCGATTACTACGGTGCGCATGTTTTCTTGATTTGAGGTACTGTTTATAGGGCTATGTTTACTGTTTTATAATTTCTAGTTTTTCTTAAGAGTTGGGTTTTATTTAAGAGCACTAAGAGATTTCACTAAACTTTTTAACTGACTATTTAGACACTTGTCTTTCTCAACACTCTGACAAACTTCTTGTCAAGACTTTACTATGGAGGTTGTGCAACCCCTGGTCCTAGCAGTCGTCAAGTGACTAACCGGTACCAGGTTTGGAAGGAAAGGACTAGAACCTAAAGCAGTCGTACGGCCAACTTTAGGAGCGGATAGAACCCAGAAGGCAGTCGTCAAGTGACTAACCTTGGGAGCTGGAGGTGAGACTAAAGTCTACCGAACTGAGGGTTCGGTAGCGTATTTATATAAAACAAAGTGATGATCATTGCATGCATAAAGTTCAAAGTCGTTCCCGTTGATTGCTCGCGTTCTTTATAGTTTGCCTTTAATGTTTATATAACAATCTCCAAGTTCAAGTTCAAACTTGCGACAGGGTGATATTTGTTTAGTAGCTTATGCTTTTTAGTAGATTACAATATCATAATACTCAAGTATGTTTTTAAGGGAAAAATAATATTAATATGTTCAAAGAGCATTATTAAATAAAATTGGTGTGACTTTTCACAACAAGTGCAATATTGTATTATTTTGGAAAGTCCCGGTGACCTAACTTTTTTATTTTAAATAGCACTCTGCATATTTTTTTACGTATTCGTATTCTTCTCCAAATTTCCTTTTTAACGATGGGTCACAAGTTAGTCTTTGCTTGAAAGATGGTGCCGCAGCAGCAATTTTTCAAAAATCAAAATGGCTGCTCCGTATTGTATTATAATTTGAATTATATACGTAATTGAAAGCAACATTTTTGATAGGCTCGAGTTAAAGATTGTAAAAATGTAAGCAAAAAGATTAAACTTTTTTTAAATGAAGTTAATTAAAAGCCATATCATTAATTTTTTTTGCACTACCTACCTATACATACTAATCCAAATTTAGCATCGTGCACCGAGCACTAATAAAACTTTCCTTCCACATTATAAATTCACAAAACAGAAACTCTTGCCTATACAAAAAAAAATCCTTTTCCAGCGAATGAAATACTCTCTTGAATATTTGATAAAGAACGCCGCTCGAAAGGTTCGAAGTGAAAGCTCTCCGCAAATCCTCTTTGAACTACTTCTAAACCACTCTGATGGGCCCTCAGACACACAATTTAAGGTTCTTTTAAAACAACTCCGGATAAGAAACTTTTAAATAATAATATTCAACTTTAATTGAAACGTTTTAGCAGCTTGTTTCGTACTTTTGGGCAAGAATGCAGGGACGTATCTAAAGTATGGCCAGAGTAAGAATGTAGTTGGCACCATTTGAAAAGGGTATATTTTGGCAAAATTTTTCAAAATCGTAATCGTTTTGATGATGGCAAGATATATACGTACTTTTGTTAACGACAAAATGATAGTAATAGTCTCAAAAGAGTCTGACATATCAACCCTGATTTTATTGCGACGATCATCGCATTTCTTATTAGCTAGATAATCACGTGGGTTAAAATGTGGCTAATATCTTACTACTGTTTACCAACAACTGTTAAGTTCAAATACAACATGTATCGAATAAATAATCATATTTTCTATATAATAGGGGGAATTTCGATATATCGATTTTTTTATTCATCGATATATGGGTGTTTCGGCATACGAAAAGTACATATGAACATATTGTCCGCAACGGCTTAAATTTTTTGCTACAAGTGTTGATTTTATTTTAAATCGCAATTTTTTGTATCTTCGATAGACATTATTTTTTCAATTTTGGTATGTGTTAATAGGATATCATCATCATCATCAGCCCTCCTTCATCCAGAATTGGACATAGGCCTCCTCTCTAGATTTTCAGTTGTTTCTATTCTGTGCTTCCCTTATCCAATTTAGTCCTATGGTCTTTTTTAGGTCATCATACCACCTTGTTTGGGGTCTACTCCATCTGCCATCCTCTCACCTTGCCACATGTCCCGCATATTCCCATTTCAATTTTGTGACTGTTTCAATTATATCTTTTACTTTTGTTTTGTCTCTTATCCAGTCGTGTCTTTTCCTGTCTCGCAGAGATAATAATAAACTCTTTATTGTTAATTTATTTATTATATACCCAGCATAGCTCGCTCCAATGCTCTCTGTGTTACTTTGAGTTTCGATGTTATCTCCTTCGTTAGTATCCATGTCTGGGCTCCGTATGTAAGTATTGGTAGGATACACTGATCAAAAATGTTTTAAAGATCTAATTTGTGAAATACCGAGTGTTTTTTGATACACTACAAGGGATTACGAGTATGACGAGGCCGAACGAACAAGGATATCCTACTTAGGATCCCAGGGCAGTCAGATTTAGAATTCAAGATATCAAAGAGCAGCTTGAGGTCTTTACGGCGACGTCTGGTCTCAAGAGAATTTATGCTGAGCACAGCCTCCATCTGATCATAATTAGGATCAACAATCCTCATCCTGAAGGCAACACATCTAAGAAACTTGTGCTGAACATGCTCCACGTGCCGAATATAAACTGCATAATATGGAGACCATATAGAAGAGCAATACTCCACCAATGGCCGCACGAGGGCACAATACAACAATCTTATGGCTGTTAGAGTTTGAAAATCATGAGTTAGACGCTTTACAAAGCCCAGCATTTGCAGTGCCTTGTTAGTTACATTCGTGACATGCGGAACAAAAGTAAGACCAGCATCAAAGGTGACACCAAGGTCACGAACAAGTGATGCAGAACGAAGAGCGGATCCGCGGAGCGTATAATTGAACATGATGGGATTTTTCGTCCTATAAAAACGCATAACCTGGCACTTCTCTACATTAAGATGCATCATTTTTTTATCACACCAAAGTACAAGGGAATTAAGACGTTCCTGAAGCAACAGTGCATCCACCTGCGACCCAATTCTGCTGAATATTTTAAGGTCATCTGCAACTAACAAACAACAATGAGGACCAATATACTGGGTAATATCATTAATGAAAATGTTAAAGAATAAAGGTCCCAGGTGAGATCCCTGAGGGACACCAGAGGAACCCAAGATTTCATGGGAAAGATAGTTATTAACTGTAACAATTTGCTTCCTGTCCGTCAGATAAGAATTTATCCAGCATAGCAAAGTCCCTCGAACCCCCATAGAAGGCAGCCTAACAACCAGCAACCCATGATTGATCCTGTCGAACGCCTTTGAGAAGTCCGTGTAGATCGAGTCAACCTGATAACCCTCTTTCAAGGCATTCGACAAGAAGTCGGAATACTGAAGCAAATTAATCTCAGTTGAACGACCAGACATAAAACCGTACTGGTTTTCCACAATGTCCATCCCAAGCTGAGAAGTCAAAAATTCAGTGATCAAGCTCTCGAAAAGCTTTGGGATTGTGCTTAATATTGATATAGGCCGATAGCTAGTAACTTCGGACCTATTGCCAGACTTATAAATAGGCTCAGGAAACAAACCACTCCGGAGGGACGCACTAAATATGTGGAAGAGAGGCCTAGCCAAGACAAAAGAACAATTCTTAAGCAAGATAGCGGGGACACCATCAGGCCCAGGGCCCTTGTTAGTATCCAAATTTTGTAGAGCAGTGTATACCGAGGAAATAGACAAAGACAAGGAGTCAACCACTTTGTTGTTAAAGATGGAGCCCCGACAGTCATAGTCATGACATACCTCGTCGGAATATACCGTAGAAAAATAATCGGCAAACATGTTAGCGCACTCAAAGCCATCAGTACTCAGTCTGTCATTAAACCGAACAGAACCTGGAATGCCCTTATCCTGCCGTTTAGAGTTAACCAGGGTCCAAAATGCCTTAATATTGTGTTGAAGAGAAATTTCGGTAGAATATATGAAGGTATTATATGAGACTTTAAACAGTCTTTTACACTCATTTCTTAGTCCAGAAAAAATAGCGTAATCGGCAGAGCTAAGTGTGTCCCTGAACTTCTTGTGTGCGGCTTTTTTTTTTTAGAATTGTTTCCTTCAGTTCCTGGGAAATCTTTTCGATGAGTATCTTTTTAGTGGGACAAACCTACTGAATGCGTCATAAACCACTTCATAAAAGTGATTCAGCATTATGTCCAAGGACACACCCAGGAGCAGGGCATCACAAGGTACATGACCAAGGTATTCATTCAAACCAGGCAAATCAGCGGGGATTCAGGCGAATCGCGAGTCGGAGCACCCCGAATGATAACTGTTAAGGGAGGTTGATGATAATCTATCGGAAGAAGTGCCTCGTCAGCCTCCCTCACGATCACATCAGCATCCCTGGAAAACACCAGATCTAACATTTTATTATTCGCATTCAAGATATTGTTAATTTGAAATAAATTATGAAAAGAACACATTGAAGAAATAGACACAGTAGCATCGTTCTCCAAGGCAGTCGAACCAGCATTCGCCCACACAACTGAGCTCATATCAGTCATAGACCAAGTAACATTAGGCATGTTAAAGTCACCGAACAAGTAGTATTCAGCTTCAGGATATAGGTTAGAAACAGCATCAACAGAGTCACTAAACGTGTTATAAACTTCCAGCGCTGAACGAGGAGGAATGCATACAGCCCCAATCACTATTTGATATTTCGAACTTCCCACACACACAAATAGTTGTTCGTTGCTATTTGTATCAGCAGAAAACAAATTTATAATATTGTCAAAGAGGATTTTGGGCGCTTCCCAGATGCGTACTACTGAGTGGGATTACTGGCGGCGTTCCTCCTTGAGCTGGGGTTGTATATCAGATGGAATAACGACTCGCCTAATTCGAAACAAACTGTACGTATATTGGTCTTCAGATACAGGAAGGAATGCACTTAGAATGACGACTATGTTTGAATACAATTTACTAGAATAGCGTAGAACGCATGACCATTCGATGAGGACTGACTGGACTCGACCTATTCGGTTCCCTTGAGTTTACTTATAGTTTAAATTGTTATGAGCGTTATAATTCGTTTTAGTTATATTGGTATGCTTTAATTAGGTTTCACTTTTATCTATGGTTCACTTTACTTTTTACTTTAAGTTTTACGTTACTTTTACACTTTACTTTTACACTGACATCACTATAGAGGAGGTTCGATCTTGGTTCCCAGAGAAGCGTTTGGCCTTAATTAAAAGGGAACTACTTAACCAGAAAGTCAAGATCGGGAGGTTGACCTTAGTACCAGAAAAGCGTTTGGCCTTAATTAAAAGGGAACTACTTAACCAGATAGTCAAGGTCGGGAGGTTTGACCCTGGTCACCAGAAAAGCGTTTGTCCTTAATTAAAAGGGAACTACTTAACCAGATCATCAGGATGGGGAGGGTTTGAGCTTACAGGAGGAGCGTTTTGCCTTAATTAAAAGGGAACTACTCAACCAGATAAGTTGTCGTCTACTTGATTTGCTCGTTCTTTTATACTAAATTTTGTTGATATTTGACTGATTGTTTTTAAAACATGTTTAGATAATACTCATAATATTTGATCCTTCAATGTCAAGTATCAAGTTCAAACATTAGACTGAGTGTTCTTTTGTTATTATGCTTTCTAGTTTACACATGCCCTCCCTCAACCAGCATTGGTCCCCAATGCAAGACATCTTTTATGGTTAGAAGGTTCAAAATGGAAAAAATCTGCTCAAAAAATAAAGACTTGCTTGAGAAGAGAAGTAATTAAATTCGTTATCTTAGAGACGCTCAAAAACTCATTTTTTTGATGAGTATAAAAAGAAAAGGGGTGGAACTCCTCAAAATAATAACAACCAGCTGTCCTCAACGTTCGAATAGTCATATCGTTCTATACCTACTTAAATTTAGGTTATGTCTGAGCACTTGTCCCTAGCATAATTCGGTCCTGGATTCCAGCCAAGGGGTCTCGATCTGCGTCCTTACTAAGTTCAGAATCTTTGTCGGATTCCTCTTTGGCTATATATCAGGACTCCATCGCCATTGCCTAGGGGGTGCTTCCGGTACATGTAACAAATATATAAAAAATATAAGTGCTTAGTATTAACATTTTGTTTTCTATCTTAAAAAAACTCCCTCTGTCATTTCAATTTTTTCTCAGCCGGTATTAATTATTATTTAAAATCCTATTTTTATTAACTGGTGCCTTAAACATATGCAAGTATCATATTATTTTTAGTTGGTCTGCCGTGTATGTTTAGCCGAAATTGAACATTGATGTAAATATTATTAAAAAACATATTGGTGTTAAAACAATCGAGGACTATTTTTTGATACCTTGCATTTTTCCTGACCCAGTATCTCGTTATATACTGTATCCTATATATTTCTAATCATTTGTAAAACATTTTTTGTGCCATAGAATTCGAAGTGTTCATGACGGAAGTGCCCTGCCGTAAGTAAAAAAAAATTGTATAATCCCTTGAAAAATTTTCCCTTGTTGCTTGATTTTCACCCCCCCTTTCTTTCTGTTAAAGAGAGAAGATTCGTTCGCGCTTACCGCAGGGAGGCCAGGCGGGCCCTGCCGGACGTCCCCTTGGTAAAAAAAAATCAATTGAACGGTGTGTCCCTCAATATGTTTCTTCGAGTTTTCCATTATGTATTCCGGCAGGACACCAGCTCACATGTTTATTTTTAACTTATTATCTATATTTATTTTCCACTAATTATTTCCATTATATTTATTATTATTATTTTTTTTCCCTCTGTATATTATTCCCATAAATATTTATTTTGCACTAATCATTGGTTTTTTATTTTTTAGCTTATAAAATCGCCGGCTGATATTTTCATAAATTATAATACGCTTAAAATTATATTCAAATTATCTGAATTATATTTAGGTATTAGCATGTCCTACAAGTGCATATTTCTATTTTCAACTATTCAGCGAATTCCAAGCCGATGGCTTGCTTGTTTATTTTTTTGAAACGTACATCGTAACCCTCTGTTACGGATTTTGTTTTTATTAAACATAATAACAAAAATTAGCACGTAAACTTGGTCTGCCTTGAGAAATATTGCCGACTATTTGTGATTATATAACATTGATATGATTATTACGTTGATCGTAAACATTGCCGGAATTGTTTAAAAATAACAGTAGATATTTAATACATGTATACGTAATTTACAGTGACGTCAATTATGTTGCTTTGACTGATGATATTATTTGAATACTAGTATTATTAATTATTATCCCCCCTGGAATATGGCCAATATCCAAGGAAGACAATTGAATATTTTCTCGGTGTAAATTACCTATACAAGTTACAATTTTTTCGCTTAATTTGTAAAACATGATCGGTTTACAAGATTTATGCTGCTGTCTGTATGGTCGTGTAAATTTAGAATTGTATGTAATGTACGACTGTAATTCTTCTTATTTCATCCATGGTTATTTATTTATCTCTATTTACTTAATCTAAGTTTTCTGCTATCTATATGCTATTTATTCTCTTATTTCTATGGTTCTATATGCTACGGCGCCGTATTTTAATTCCTTATTTTATCTTATTTTATGTTCTATGTCTTCATAGTACATTTTTCTACATAATTCTTTATTTATGTTTGTCTACATATTTTGTCTATAGATTTTAACTATCTCTATGTATTCTCTATGTTTTGTACTGACACTTTTGTTATGTATTCTCTTTAATATTACTTCCTATATTTAACTCTTAATTTATCCTTTATTTCTATTAGCATATTCTACTATCTTTATATATAGATCTATACATATGTATCCCTATGTAGATTCCTATTTCATCTCCTAGGTCGTCATGTTGTCCAAGTGTCTGTTATGATCTTCCCTATAAGGTACTTCTCTTCGACAGTTGGCTACAACATTCCCTATGTGACCTCTATATAATTTTACTTTCTAGTTTCTCTTTTTAATGTAGTTCAATATTATAATTCTCGTTCTCTCAATACTATAACTCTTTGATTTCTCTTATAATTAAATGCCTATGTGGTTTTTCCAAAAATGGTACTATCGTCAAACACTTGCATTTAAAATTATAACTTGTGCTTTTCTAATGCATCCGTGTTTTTACAATGATTTCCCCAATGTGGTACCTGTCATTAACACTTGCATTGAAAATTATAACTTCTCTAAGTTATATATATCTCCATTTTTCTCTATATGAACCTTCTTTCTCTTTGAACGCCTACATGTTTGCCTTAAGATTTTCTCTATTTTGTCAGATACTGATCATCAACATTCGCGTTCCAAATTCTATTTACATATTCCTAACATATTTGTCCTATTTTTATTTATATTCTCTAATTTCCTATATTTAGTGGCTTAGTTTCTGATTTTTTCTTGGTGTCTGGTCTCTTTGTATTTACTTAGTTTTTGGTTACTTTTTGCTTAATGTTTGATTTCTTTGTGTTCATTTAGTTTCTGGTTGGTTCCTAATTACTTAGTTACGGTTTTTTAGTTATTTTTATTTATTTTTTCTTGGTTCCCTCCGATCCTGGTCCGGTTCGTTGTATCCCCCTAGTGTATTGTTTCTTTGTAGATGCTTCTTATATTTATGCTGCTTTCTTCTAGTTACTGTTACTGTATGTACCTTAGATAAGAGTTTTATATGATTTCAACTATGTTTTATGTCAACGCCTTTGTGTTTCACCTATACGAAATTCCCAGTAGGATACTTATCGTTAACACTTGCGTTTACAACAGTAACTCTGTTTCCTAGTTACTTATTTCTTCATTTTACTCCTCAATATTTTACTTAATCCAACGCCCAAGTGCTTTTGCTATGAGTTTCCCAATACGGTACCTATCTCTAACACTTTGTGTTTAAAATTGTAACTCTATATTCCAGCTACATTTCTCTATATCTGCATAGACTGCTTATTTTTTCCTCTCATAAGGATGATTTTTTCTTTTATCTAAGGTATGATACTATTGATATTGCTGAAAATTTTCTTCTCCATTATGGTCTTCTTCTGTATTACTCAGTAATGTTGATTGATGGTATCTCAAATCTGCAGAGAAGCTGGTACAGAAATTAACCGTGTGGATCCCAATGGCTATGAATTGTGTTCGCAGATTTATTTAATTCCAACGAAAGACAAAAAAAAATTGACTGACCCTGTATGTCAGCAATTAAAACAGCACCTGTCAAAAAATGGCTTAGAAAGAAAATGACGATATATACTTATGTGTCCGGGAGTCAGAATGGCGTTACTTGTAGAAAGGTCGAATAGGCACTCCCATCATGTGACTTCACTGCATCTGAAACACCTTCGGGGTTAGGAGTCTGAACGGCTGCCTCCAAAAAACGTCACTGCGGATCCGAACGGCACCTCCAAAGGATATCTCCTCGGCGAATCCATGGTCCTCGGTCCGATGTACAGGGATCAAACGGCTGCCTCCAAAACGTGTCGACGACTGGAACAGACGGTCCTTCTGCTACTTGGTTCTCGGGATCAAAAATGGCGTTCTCCACCACGTATCAAAGAAGCTTCTAGGAGGGACCGGACTCGATCTAGTGCGATTCGTTGAAATAATTTGCTAGTAACCTTGGAATGCATTTTACTTTTATTTTAGATTTTTAGGAGGCGTTTTAATTTGTTTAATTTATATTGGTATATGCTTTAATTAGGTTTCACTTTTATCTATGGTTCACTTTACTTTTTACTTTAAGTTTTACGTTACTTTTACACTTTACTTTTACACTGACATCACTATAGAGGAGGTTCGATCTTGGTTCCCAGAGAAGCGTTTGGCCTTAATTAAAAGGGAACTACTTAACCAGAAAGTCAAGATCGGGAGGTTGACCTTGGTACCAGAAAAGCGTTTGGCCTTAATTAAAAGGGAACTACTTTACCAGATAGTCAAGGTCGGGAGGTTTGACCCTGGTCACCAGAAAAGCGTTTGTCCTTAATTAAAAGGGAACTGCTTAACCAGATCATCAGGATGGAGAGGGTTTGAGCTTACAGGAGGAGCGTTTTGCCTTAATTAAAAGGGAACTACTCAACCAGATAAGTTGTCGTCTACTTGATTTGCTCGTTCTTTTATACTAAATTTTGTTGATATTTGACTGATTGTTTTTAAAACATGTTTAGATAATACTCATAATATTTGATCCTTCAATGTCAAGTATAAAGTTCAAACATTAGACTGAGTGTTCTTTTGTTATTATGCTTTCTAGTTTACAATATATTTCTAATAAATAAAAAATAAAAAGTAGAACAATCAAATATACTACTGACTTTATGAACAGAAACCAAATTTAGAAAAAAAATAAAATATTTTAGAGAATTATAATAACGACAATAACAAAGTACAAAAAACGGTTATCATAATGATTTAAAGATAAAAATCGCATAAATTTATGTATTGCATTTTATGAAAATAAACAGAATGCAACAAAGAATATACAAAAAAAGACCTTTACCATCTGAACTACGCCGCCGATGGAAAGGCGTGCGTCAAAACTGAATATAAGTATATATCTACATAGATGGTTATTTGAATTAATATATTACAGAGACTGACAAGATGTACAGGGTGGCTCGAATTCAAGCCTATGTATGGAGAACTCGAAAATCTATTTCTTACGATTAGTAAGAGTAGTGTTGGTCAAATTAGGGCAAACTTGCGCACTTAGGTGCCGTTTAGGAAGCTTTAAAATTCCGAGTAGCAAAAACCGAAATATTGAAAAATGGTTTAGTTTTTTTCTTGACCTCATTTTAAAACGGATTTCAAATTTCCTTTTTCCGCTCTAACCAATTGGTATCCAGTCTGAAATCAGACGTTTCGTCTTCAAGGGGTCGCATCTTCACCTTTTTTTTCAAATACGTATTTAATCTTTTTAGCGGTTTTCAGATGATATTAGCATTATTAATATGAATATGTATTGTTAATTTTTTTCATTTTAATTTTTAATTTTTTGTATTCTGTTTTTTTTTTGCATTGGGGTATAAATAAACGAACCAGTTTATTTAATATTACTATTTTTATATATGCTCCAATTTTCCACTTAACATAAAAAACAACATAAAATATTTTCATAAAATATAAACATTTCAAAAGTAACAAACTATTTAAAATAAGGTCAAAGCAAAAAAAGCAATTTAAAAAAAATAAAATTAAAACTTAAAAAAAGGATAAAAAAATTAAAAACACATATTCATAGTAATAACGCCAATATCATCTGAAAAACGATAAAGAAATCATAGTTTGTATTTAAAAAAAGAAAGTCAAATACCAAACTGGACGCCACCATTGGATAGAACGGAAAAAGTGGCAATGCAAAAGTGCAATTCAATTTTAAATAAGTCCAGGAAAAAAATACGATTTTTCAAAAAAAAAAATCGAATATCTACGGAAATACTCGGAATTTTTAAACTTTGTAAAGAGCGTATTATTAGGCATCTAAATGCGCAATTTTGCCCTAATTTGACCGACTACCTACCTATATCTTACGAGATCGCCATATATAGATTCGAATTTGAGCCACCCTGTATATACAAGGTAACACTTGAAATAGCTTATATCTATCTCTTGTTAGTGTTCACTCTTTATAAAAGGGATTATCGTTTGTAACGTGGTCTTTTTGTACGGTTTTCGGTGTAGATTCCTAAGTGAACAGTTTTTCTATATATAAAAAATATTTTTCTCAAAAAAAAAATTAAAAACTGTTATTTTTTTTACCTATAAATCGACGTTTTTACATTTTTCCTCAAAAGTCTCTTTACCCGATATTTTCAAAACAGAGAAGCTGTTAGAAAGTTTTCTCATAGATATTATTTATTGAACTGTCGTTTCGGTTTTTTTGATCCTCATGGTTTTTTGGGAGCTAGAACGACCCAAAGTGACTTTTTCAAAAATATAACACCCAAAAAATACTCACTATTTTCCATAAAAAATAATTAATTTTTTCAACATAACATCGACAATAAAATTTTGAAACATCGCACATTTGATGTAAAAACTCAAAAACAGAAAATCGGATCGTCAAAAACAATTGAGCATCGGCGGCCCCTAAAAACGTGCCAAATTTAAATTTCCACTCCCAACTGTTTTTCAAAAAAATGAAGTTAATGTCGACCCGAGCGTGACGCGTGACGGCTCAGTCTTATTCACTATCTAGGAAAATGTGCTGAACGCATCTAAAGCTACAAGAGATGAAAAATAGGCTTTCAATACAAATGATGTCAATGAAATTATAATATTAATTTTGTATTAACTTTTTAACTAAAGAAACACAATTTTTCGAAATCCTATTTTCTTCTCAATTTTTTGAAAATATGAATTCTACAACTTTGCCACAATTTAACCACATGCACCTCATATTTCTAATAGTTTCCGAGATATCAAAGGCGAGGCTCGAATTTAGGCCTTCCTGTAGAGCGTGCCAAACGTGAGCGAAAAAATAGCAAAATTGAAAACTAATTAAACGATATCCGGAATTTTTGGCAAATTTTCCAGAATTAATCAGACATTGTTAGATACCCTAGTGGTGTGGGCACCGCTATAAGTTTTTGCTATAAGAAAAACGGCAACTGAATTTTTCCTCATTTATCTACAACTTGCCTCTTATACTTGCTTGATGCGATTAGCCATTAAATTATGTAAATTCCTTCGCAATTTTACTTTTTTAATTTAATTTGAAAATCATATCAAAATAATGCAAAGGTATGGTGCTTTAAGATTTAACTGAATACTGCAAATTGCAAATAAAACATATTCGGCCAATTTTTCCTAAAGTAACACCCTAACATTTACTCAAAGACAGTATAGCTTATTACAAAAACTGTGCAAAAGCATAATAGCGCTTTTGCAATTTTTATACTTCTAGTCAACAAACAGTGCCGTTCCCAATGGGCATTTTCTTCCTGTAACCTTACGATAAGTATATTGTGCTAGCTGAAAATCAAATAAATAAGAATTTATGCCGAGAGAATAAAATAAATATTAACTAGCGTGTATAAAAACCGTTTAAGATCAAACAGGTTGATTGGGATTTATTTTTCTTCGCTTAATTTACGACTTTTCTAGTTATTTATTTAAGAGCCGGGCTAATCGAAAGCGAAATTTCGTATTAATGCGAATGTCTGATTCTCCCGGAATGAGTTTCAGGAACTTTGCCGCGAAAACAGAAAATATTATTCTAGTTTGAGAATGAACTGGATTAAGGGCCACTACTTTGAACTCCGATTAGTCACTGCTAAATTAATCAGCCCTACACTGAAAAAAACAAATCTTTTCGGAGAAATGATTATGAAATTAATCGAAAAGCTTCGCGCTTTTGAATAGGTCCGAATACGACCTCTCTTCATTTAAAACCATAATTCTGTTGCCATAAATTGGAAGAAATTATTCCAGAAAAACGGTCATTCTATTTCTTCAAGGTCAATAAAGGCTTAGATGAAGACCGATAAGCAAAGGTGTAATTGGCACAAGAACCAAAATGTCTTATTAGAAGAAACTTTCCTTTTGACCCACAACCATTTTAGATAAAGGATCAGACGTTTTAAATCAAAGAAAGTTTTTCTTAGCCCAAACACTTGTAATTTTGATATGAAACTTGGATCTCTTGATCCAACAACTTTAGATCTCGGCTATAGAATATCATTCTCTTGATCCAAGAGTATTTGATCTTGACTACCGAATGTAGTTTTCTTAAACCAAAAGCTTGTGATCTCCACATATGACAATTGGCTGCCAAAGAAGGTGTACATGCAATAATCTTTCTTCTGAACAGAACATTATAATACTGTGCAATTGCATTTGGGAAAACAGAAAATATTATTCTAGTTTGAGAATGAACTGGATTAAGGGCCACTACTTTGAACTCCGATTAGTCACTGCTGACATTGACATATTCAAAAACTGATTAATTTAATGCGTGACTAATCGAACCGAAAGTGTCTAAATCTTCAATAAACCGTGCAGACCTCATTTAAAATATAAACAGAAACATTTAACAAAAATACAACTTTAGTGTGAATTGGCAATCGGAGTAATGCCACCAAAACCGACAAATTTTCTTTAATATTAATAGCATTTCCCGTATACTGTGTGTCTCACGGTGACCGTCCATTAGAATATTTCGGAAAATAAGTACCATAGGGTATTCTGAAAATTAGTACCATAGGGTTCTTAAAGATGCTCTATTCCAATAAAATAACGACAACGCTGTGCGACTTCCCGTTATACCGAAAGTAGATATCAACTTGCACTAAAACGGAGTTTTATCCACAATACACTTTTAATCATCTCCTGATGATGCTAACATGGTTAGCGAAACGCGCGTCGAATGCAATAATTCTGTTTCGGAGATATAAGAAATTGAGTTTTCATTTTTTTTTTAATTTTTTTTTTTCAACTTTTGCCCGCGGTTTTGACGCTTTAAAATAAAAATCTTTTTTTTTTCAACTTTTTTTTCGCCGAAAACCGCGTTTTCCTAACTTTTTTTATTGATTTTTTTTTCTTTATCATTTTATAATTTTATTAACTTTCCGAACAATTTTTTCTTTTTGTGTTTATTAACTTTTTTTCTTATTTGGTTTTATAATACTTTTATTAACTTCACGAACAATCTTTTATTCTCGTTTTTTTAAAAGTTTATTTCTTATTTCGTTTTATAATACTTTTATTAATTTCCTAAAATTTTTTTCAGTTTTCGTCCAAGCTCCTTATTTTATTCCAGCTACCTGTCATGTTCCAGTATAGCTGGAGGTTTCAAATTTTCAGGACATGTAACCGGGGTGAAATAAGGATCATGGACGAAAACTGGACCCCGTAACCCCCCCCCCCCCCCCCGTTCGGCCAGGAAAGAGGGGAGAAGAAAAAATTAAAATAATTAACTTTGAGAGAACGGAAAGAGCTACAGGGTCGAAATTGAAAATTTTGACCTTTGACCATATATCCTCTAATCTAAGGGGGGATTTTAGGGAAAAACCCGTTTTTTTTTGCCGATATCTTTGCAACGGAGCCTCGGGGGGGGCACCCCCACTCCCCACCTCCCCAGATACCCAAAAATTTCCAAAAATTTTTTTCGGAAAGTTGCTAATAAATAGTATTATAAAACGAAATAAGTACAAAAATTAATACGAAAAAAATTAGAGAAACGTAGTTTTCGGCGAAAAAAAGGCGAAAGAATTCAGCTACGATGTCCGGGATGGCATAAATGGGAGGAAAAAAAATGCTTTATGTAGAAAAATAAAGAATTTTGAAAAAATTGGGAAAAAACGAAAAAAATATTCGGAAAGTTAATAAAAGTATTATAAAACTAAATAAGAAAAACAAATTATTAAAAAAAAGAAAAAATTATCGGAAAGTTAATAAGAGTATTATAAAACGAAATAAAGGGAAAAAAATAAAACTTAAAGCCGGCTACAGACGGTATGGCAAGCCTTGGCCAATGTCCGCTC
>MU182455.1:33768-67750 GCA_016904865.1 Pissodes strobi | reverse complement strand
AAAATTGCCTTTTTCTCGCAAATCGAGAAATAAAAGCTTATTCCTCTCGCGAACTCAATCTGTGTAATTTTGAAAATATAAATTAAAATGTGACAGGAAAATATTAACAATTTAGTTTACATGTTTTATTAACATCTTTCTTTCGTAACTTTAATAATAACAACTTGTATTTTAGATTGTCTAAATATTGAACTAAACAAAAATGTATGGCGACACGTTTCAAAAATCTCCAAAATAATTTTTATTGAAGCTCTCTAAAAACACGTTTCCTTTTCCAAATTTATGTACAGGGTGTTCAACATTTCGAAAAATTGAGACTGTTAGGTATCTACAGGAGTAAGTAGGTACAGTTTTTATATTTGACATTTCTTCAAACCATTGATATGTTAATAATTATTTTGGTCTAAATATTGAATATCCTGTACACACATATCTTTGAGAATAAGTGCGGGTCGTATAAAGAATATTTTCTCTTATAAATGAAAAACAAACTTCCCTTCCCAGTATACGCTCTGAACTTAATATTACTTATCTAGAACGATCCTTTTATATATAAGAAAAAATTGAAATAAGAAACCTTTCCTTATTTGGAAAGTTCCTCTCTTTCCATTTTCTCCCCTGTACTTTTACCACTTAAAAAACAGTTGTTCGCACACGGCACACGGTATAACCTAATTTTCGTAATTTATTCGGACAGGTTATTTTTGATTACGTTTATGCCTTTTTATGGATTGTAGTGACTGTCGCAAACTATTTCGGGGAAGAATTGGGTCAAAACAGGGAAAGTTTACCTCGATAATTTATGGAGGCTTCGTACGGGGAGAACTGCAAAAGAACAAAACACACCTTTCCACTTATATTGTGTCTGGAGTTTAAGTCACTGAAGTGGGATCTCGGATCTGTTTATTATAAGAATTAGAGAAATAGTCAAAAGGGGAATGTTGTTTTCAATGGGATATCAAGAATTCCTACGTGGGTATTACCGTTGTTTGAGTATTACTCAAACAACGGTATTACCAATCCAATATTACAACCATTAATTTTCAGCTTTCGTTTAAGGTTTGACTTTATTTCGACATTTGCCCTTTTCCTACCAAAAATCCTCACTTTCCTGCATTTTTAAAAATATTTTCTTACTTTTCCTTGCTACGTTTGCTTCCTCCAAACCTACGATATAAGGATATACCTCACAGAATGCATACCTGTATAGATTTTCTTGCGCTTCCTCATTGTCTTTCGTCATAATATAGTATAGATTTTTCCATCGCGATGAATGAGAAAATTATATTTTCCGTTTCATGCAGCGGAAAACGAAACACGACACATAACCGCATAGTTGTTTTAAATTAATTAAGTTGATGTGTTTTTTAAATAACGTCGCTGTTGAAATCGGTTTATTATGAGCGTCTTTCAACTACCCTAACTTTCTAATCACTCTAATCTTAAGAAATAAAAATAAATTTTCTGCATATTTTGGTATTTTTTGTATATATACTATATTATTTTCTATTTATTTAAATAAAATAATCCTATACTATTTCTGAAACAGAATTTACACGTATTTTTCCTTAAATATGATGGGAAATAAAATTTGTGCGTGTTCGAAGAAAAATTCTTAGAAAAGGATATTAATCGATCATTTTTCATATTATGCTTCAAATGAAAATTTGCTCGATTGGAAGAATCTTCTTAGCATACGTTTTCTAATAAACTATTTTAAAAATAATATTTGAAAATATATGGGATTAGTTGGTTTGGTCAGAGGCGTAGCTTCAAATTATGAGCCTTCCCGCAAAATCAGTAACGTAAAGAAAAAATGCATTTCCTCAAATCAATTAAATCATTTAATGAGCAAATAATAACTTTCCTATAACTAAATAGCTAATCTCTTCATATAATTAAATAAAGAGTATTATATCAAACAAAGAACAAAAAGTAACAAAAAATCTCTTAGATTAAAAAAAATATATTATTTTCAAACAATATGAAAGCATTACTTAACAAACAAAACAGAAAGAGAAAAAATATGATTTATTGGAAATTTAAGAAATACATAAAATTTCACCAAATTTTTTTACAAAAACTAACCTCCAGTCCAGCCTTAATGGCTTTCCTGGTTTACTTGGTTTTTGAAGCGCTTAGGTTAGTTTATGATCCTGCGGTGTTTTATCATTCTGAACCTCGTTGGTCGGGATAAACAATTATTTCTTAAATCATTTATGACCACAAAGGTGGGGGTGGTAATTAACTTTATAATTAACCACTTTAATTAGTGAACTGTATTAAAATAGGGTGGTGAGGGTTGTATACATATGTTGTGAATTGAAACATGTATTTTAGGTATTATGCACTTTAATAATGCAATAATTAATTTGCATTAAATACGATAAATATAATACAATTTTTAACTACTTTCAAGCATTCATTCTCTCACACATAAAACTAAATAGGTACTGTACATTCAGTTAACTATTAATAAATGTCTAAAAAAACTTCTTGATTAGTTAAATCTAAAATGAACTTGATAACTCTTTCCTTTACTGAATTTTACTGCTTTCTTTTAATTCAAAAGTTCAACTGACTGCCTTTCCATTCACACAAAATACCTTATATTTTCCGTCTTCTTCGATTCTCTAACTTTAACTTTACCAGGGATAAAGGACTTCGAACATTTGATTCGAATCATGAGTTCCGAAATGGATTTGCCTGCTACAAATTTCCATTCGCCATTTTACCTTCTTCAATCTTTTACAACAGCAACAGGACAGACGAGACGCTATGGCGTTTCTGTCTTCGAGAAAATGCGTTAAAATGCCCAAAAGAGTTCTTTGTCCGGTCAATAACCGGTGGTTAAAACCGAAAAACCGATGTTTTATTTTCGGTTAACCGTTTAAAACTGGTTATTTCATGCTTCCAGTTATAACCGGTTTTACATACAATAATCGGTGATTTTTTTTCAAGTAGACGTTGTCATTAAATCAAATAAATTGGTTGATAGTGCCCATTTTTCGCATTTACTAGTACACAGTGAGCGCGTAGTTGGATCAGAGTTAATGGCAGCTAAGGCCTTTGCGGTTAAGAAAAAAGAAGTCAAAGTAAGAAGACTCAACACTTAACCTAAATTTTCTTAGGTTTTGGTTGGTGTTTGTTTGGTTTGATCAGGGTCAGGATCAGAGTGTTATTTTGTACGAGATGAAAGGCTCAAAGTTGTAGTTTAACTTATGTGACATTTTAATATAAATTATGCAATTATTCTGGTATTACTGGAAAAAGTAACCGAAAAGCGGTTAACCGGAATAACCGGTGTTTTCTATCAGTTATAACCGGGCAGTTAAAACGAATAACCGGTTAATAGAAAAAACCGCTGTTTTTAAAAAAATTAACATCCCTATTCTACTGCACTAAAATCTAATTTTTCCTACCAGCGCGGCAGGGAGATATAAAGCGGGATAATGCGCGTAGGTGGATGCATTTGAAAGGGTGGAAGCATGTTCTTTCCTTCTTTGATATATTGTTGTTTACACAACACTGACGCAGACAAAGATATATTAATTTGAGAACGATTAATAACGATTTCCTTGACGGAATGTCATCTTGCTTTTTAGAGGTTGTTGCATATAATGGAATCTATTATACCGACAATCCAGGTTCGGACTAAGGAGTAACTGAGATACAATATTTTAAATGAACAAATTGCTATTTACCTTGGGTGAAATAAATATATTCGGAGTTTAAGTATGGATCATTCATACTACGGACATACAGGGTGTTATCACCAAATTATACGGTGAAAAACGAAAGTTAGTACACATATTGGGGAGTTTCCCTACCACTCGTATTTTTGTATCCGTTAAAATTACGTACAATTCTCTAGAAAATGCCTTTCTAAATGACGTCATCACGCCTTTGCCATGACATTAGCTCCATCTGTCGTAAAATACGCCGATATCGATATCTGGAGCCGCTCTCAGCTAAGTTGGCGATGCCATTTTTTTTAGGGCGTGACACCTGTCATCTGTATATTTTGACACATGACATCTGTCACTTGTCGTGTTCATCACAAACGCCCAATTCACTTAAAAAGAAAAAAATGTATTCAAGGGTACAAAATTAAATATTTACTGTTTCTGTGACACCAAGCCGCCTTGTAGCCTTTGGCAACGTTGCTAAACGGCTTAACTGATTTTGCACATATTTTCTCTAAATAACTATACATGGAAAATAATTATAGATATGGCTTTATGAAAAAAAAAAAACAAAAACTTTTGAAAACATGGGAAAAAATTGATAAAAACGTAAAAAAATATTTGGAAAGTTAATAAAATTATTATAAAACGAAATAAAAAAAAGCAAAAGGTTGTTCGGAAAGTTAATAAAAGTATTATAAAGCCAAATAAGAAAAAAAAAGAAAAAATTGTCCGGAAAGTTAATAAAAGTATTATTATAAAACGAAATAAAGAATAATTATTAATAAAAAAAAAGTTAAAGAAACGCGGTTTTCGGCGAAAAAAAAGTTGAAAAATGGAAAACAAAATTAAAAAAGTATCGGCACCGTGGGCAAAAGTTGAAAAAAAAGCTTAAAAAAATAAAAACTCAATTCCTAATATCATTTTCAGAAGTTTCACTTCAGTTGTGTGCTCATGAAGGTGAGGCACATAATTTTTTTGATTAAACCAGTCTCGTTACATATTTTTAAGTAAAATATTATGTTTTTAAAGCATATAATCACGTATATGTTAGTTTTTAGTCCCCCAAGAGGCTCTAACATATAACAGTAGTGGAGTAACAGGCAATCAATTGTAAGGTAAACCCCTACTTACAAGTTACATATTGAGAATCTAAAGACTAATATTTCCATATAAAACAGGTTAAAATTTTATTTTTTTATTTGTTTTTTAAATTTCGACTATATCAATTTGTTTGTGATTATATCATGCACATTTTCTTTATCTTTTAACTGCTTTTAGGCCTCAAATGTAATATGTTAAATTGAGGCGTAAGACTTAAAAATAAATAAATATTACCTTTTCTTTAATGCGCATTTTCTGTGCTGGATATTGCTGTAAACATCATTACTTATTTTTTAGCAAAGTATTAATCTGCCTGTCTAAATGACGTCATCACGCCTTTGTCATGACGGACGTTAGCCCCACCTGTCGTAAAAAATGCCAATATCGATATTTGGAGTCATTCTTAGCGAAGTAGGCGGTGCAATTTTTTAGGGGCGTGGCAATCGTCATCTGTAAATTTTTTAACACATGACATCTGTCACATCATTTTCATCATAAACGCCAAATTTACTTAAAAACAAGACTGTTATTTGATATTCAGGGGTTCAAAATTAAACATTTAGTGCTTCTGTGATACCAAGCCGCATTGTAGTCTTCGGCAACATGACTAAACGGCTTAACTGATGTTGTACATAATTTCTAATCCTTCTATGATAGTTGGTCGGTCTCATTTTATGTCCTATCAGCGCACAGAGTTTAAATAATGTGATAAGTAATCAATCACCCTGGTCCGACCTGTACCAAGCCATATCCATCAATTCATTTGTGACGTAACAAATCGCACTGATCTGGGATTACGTATAAGGGTGTGGTGAGCTCTAATATAGCAGCTCGAATAATTAAGATTGATCTTCCTTATAGGTAAGTCGATTAATATTATAATTATTCTTCGCTTCTACGTCCTTCTATGATAATTGTAGATGTTTAAAGCAAAATACAGTGCGATTTAAGTGCAGAACTATAGTATGAAGGAAACTGCACTCACACCTAGGTATAGATGTACACACCAACGTATATGAACATAACCAAAATGCTGCTTAATTTAGTTAGTCATATAGAAACGTTACAAACGGTTTTTATAACCCCTCCTTAATGATTACTATTTATATTACCTATTATGCACTTCGCAAAACTGTTTTGCTAACTGGCTATCGGTAGATCATATAATTTGTTAAAAACATCGAATTAGATCAATATCCAAACCCGACCTAAAGGCGGCCCAAGTTGCTGCATGGTCTATGCTATGACTCTTAAAGATGCTTGTATCAATGCCAGTCTTGGTTAAGATCCCCTTGATCCATCGACTAATAGTCTGTGTAGAAGCCGCATGGTGGGGTTGTTTATGAGTTAATATTGATGTATTATTTAAGAGGTATGATTCCGTTATTTTAATATAATGTTCTACTGTCAACGCCACATATAGTTCAGGTTTGTTTAGGAAGAAAGGAAATACTAAATATAGTCGTTTCTTTTTTTAACGCCATCACCAGATGTTTTTCATCTTCCAGAATTTTATTTCAGTCCTCTTATCATTGCGGTATATCTTATCTATTGATATTTGTGAAATTGTCTGAACTCATTTGCTCTAGGTAAGGACGAGCCATGAAACTAGTTTCTGAGCTAAATCATTAAGAGTTAAGGAATCCAAAGGAAAAAATTCTATTCAAAAAAATCTTATACAGGACAAGGATCCCACGTTATAGAATATCTAGATGTTGCTGGCTTCTTATTGTAAATAAATAACCCTGAAAGGGTAGGTTTTAAAATATTTTCATCTTCTTAATTGATCCCAAAAATCAATGATAAAGGCTGACCTATAAAAATTAAGCCTTAAATATGAAAGCCATGCATTACATATTTCCAGAATAAATAATAAAACTAAATCCAATTTATAAGTGTATGGATCGTACTTATTTCTTAAGGAAAATCTCCACCATTTTTATAGCAAATGGTGTATTCTTTGCGAGTGTGTTCCGAGATAGATGTTAACATGACCGGAAGTACAATACAATACAATCTTTATTTTTCCAACGATACAATATTTGTATATGGACATCGTCAATTTACAAAAAGCATACATTAAAAAACAACAGCATGTAATACCTATTTCTAATGCTAATTCTAAATTTAAGGATGTAGGAATGTGCTAATATTATAATAACATTTCTCAACTAAAAAATCTTTCAACATTCTTTTAAAGGACAGTGAACTATTACAAGTTTTACTCTGCAAAGGCAAATTATTAAACATATTTGGACCTATGTTAAGAACGAAATTTTTTGATCTGCTTAATCTATTCTTTGGTATTAAAAAGTTATCCTGGTAACGAGTATTATATGAATGATATTCATTATTTCTTAGGAATTTTTCCTTATTGTCAAACACAAAAAGACAAATTTGATATATTACAGCACACGGTACAGTTAAAAATTTAAATTTTAAAGAAGGGAACACAAGAAGTTCGACTTGACACACCCGCCATACAGCGGACCACACGTTTCTGCGATTTAAAAACGGTATCTGTAAATGAAGAAGTGCCCCAGAATTGGATGCCGTACAAGATGCGCGAGTGTACCATAGCATAGTAAACACTCAATAGGTGGTGTGGCTCTAGAACAGTCCTTAAATTTCGGACAGCAAAACAGAGACTGTTCAATCTGCCAGCCAAATCCAGGCAATTACTCTCCCATGATAAAGTATCGTCCAGGACAAGACCGAGAAACTTAACAGATTTTTCACGGCTTAGCCGTGAATTTTGGCACCATAGATCTAAATCGATTTCCGCACGGGTTTGATTTGTATGGAAGACCATAAAATGAGTCTTAGAAATATTCAAGAACAGGTTGTTGTTAACAAACCAATCATTCAGCTCTTTAATTGCCTCACTCACTGCAACATCCATGGAGGCATGTTTGTCATTTTTGACAACTGCTGTAGTATCATCAGCAAAAGCCACTATTTTGATTTCTGATAGGTCCGCTGGTAGGGGGTTTACAAACAAGAGGAATAGAATAGGTCCTAATACGGAACCCTGTGGTACGCCAATGTTAACATCAAGGCTTTTTGAGTTGTGCTTTTTCCCCGTTTGATCACCCACCTGAACAAACTGCCTTCGAAATCTTAAAAATGAAGAATACCAGTTCAAAACACTCCCAGCAATACCATACTGCTCCAATCTATCAAGAATCATGTCATGATCAACACAGTCAAACGCCCTGCTGAGATCACAGAATATCCCAACAGGGCGCTCGCCTGCTTCAAGACCCTCCACTATCCCATCCAGGAAAGACAAAATTGCTGTTGAAATAGATTTTTCAGCTCTAAAACCATGCTGACATGAAGATAATATATCATTGTCATTTAAGTGTTGTATAAGTCTCTCAAGCATAGCATATTCAAATATTTTCGAAAAACAAGAGGTTAAAGCAATAGGGCGGTAATTTTCGGTCATTGCTAGATCTCCCTTCTTAAAGATTGGTATGATTTTTGAGCACTTTAGAATATCTGGAAAGATTCCAGTCTCAAAGGAAGTGTTTACCAGATGCGTTATTGGCTCTAGACATGCCTCCAACATGGCTCTTTTAAATATATTTGTTGGGATATCATCAGGACCCGCAGATTTTTTATTTTTTATTTTTTTCGAAATTAGTGCATGCATTTCATTTTCAGAGAATGGAATTACTGTCATGGTGGGAAAGGTGGTCCTGTTATTGTCAGTATTCTCGGAAATTAAATTTTTGTCATGGTTTAGTTTCTCTAGGATCCGAAGTGGTGCATCTACAAAGAAATTATTAAAGCGATTTGCAACAGCTCAGGAATTTTGCACAATTGCCCCATTTTCATCCCTCACCCTTAAATCTAAATCTGAGCGCTTATTACTTGTTCCCCTCGTAAGCTCTGTCACTACTGACCAAGCTGCCCTTGAGGAGTTGTCCGAATTAGAAATTTTTTCTTGGTAGAATGATTTTTTCGATTTTCCCAACAATTTTTTATGCTCACCGCGCGCTGATTTGTACAAGGCGTCCATACCTCGACTAATATAATGCAAATTTTTGAGGTTTTGACTAGATTGTTTGACTTCTTGTGTTACCCATGATTTTTTGTTTCTATTGAAATATCTTAACTTACTTGGAAAAAACATATTAAAATACTCTAAAAATTTATTATAAAAGGTGTTGAACTTTTGTTCATAGTCTGCAATACTATAAACACCAGACCAATCCTCACTCTTCAGAGTCGAATTAAAAATATCTATATTTACAGAGCTGTAGATCCTACAGATACTTCCAATTACATTGCTTTTATTTGATGTTGTTTTCAACCATCCTGAGTTAAAAAGGACAGTGTCGTGGTCAGAAAAGGGATTATTATCTGCCACTGCCTCCGAACAATTAGATAAATTTGTATAAATTAGGTCCAATGCTGTAGAGGCAGTGGAGCAAACTCGTGTTGGTATATTTACTTTATTTTGGAGGTTAAAACGCAACATTAGTTCATTTAACTCCTTTTTGTTAGCAGAAGTCAAGCTGTGAGGGTTAAAGTCACCCATCAGGATTACCTCAGAATTAGGTCTGTAAAACTTATCCAATAAATTTTCTATGCTTTGTTTAAACACAGAAAAATCGCCACATGGCGACCTATAACATAAAAACAGCAAAATATATTTTTTTGTCTCGTAGAACCACTTAACGCCGCAAACTTCAAAGTGTTTTTCTTCACAATACTCTTTCAAGTCGAGAACACTACACTTCGCTTCATTTCTAGCCCACAGTGCAACACCACCTCTGTTAAAAGTGGTTCGACAAAAATTAGTCCGCAGCGTGAATCCTGGAATCGTCATATTTTCAACATTCGATGGCTTAGCCCAGGTCTCGGTCATACATATGAAATTTATACCGCAATGTCCATAGGTTATGTCAAGAAAATCGGATTTTTCGGTGGAAAATCCTTGAACGTTTAAAAGGATTATGTCGTGAGATGGTACAGTTCCAACGCCTACATTTGAGGTCTTTTCAGAGTTCTTGGGTGAAAAAACCGATTCACTCTAACTCCACTTGGCCATAAGGTGGGAGTCAGAGCCGCCTGTAACTTACTCTCGGCAACAGTAACCTTAAAAGACGAGTAATACTTTGGATACTTTGAATTTAGCTTTTCCACCCGGACCTCTGGAAAAATAGGCTTAAGAAAATCAACAAGTTCATCCTCAGTTGTATCAGGATGTAATTTATAAACATGCAAAAAGCAAGACTGAGAGGGGTTTTTAAAGATTGTGGGATCCCCTTTTTGTCTCAATGATTCCCAGATTACTTGCCTGCCACCAGGGAAACTATTTTCTGAAGGGAATAGTTCCCCCTGAAAGCAATTTCTTGCTGGGAGAAAATATTATTAGTTCATCTATTAAGAGGCTAATACCCATCGGGTACCATGACTGTGTTGGTCAATTTGGCACTATCAAAATACCCGTAGCTTTTTCTACCATTATTTATTTTTCATTATTATTATTTTTCTTTATAATACTCTCTCAATTAGTGAAAATGGTGGAAAAGCATAGAAATACATTTCTTGCCAATTTAACATGAATGCGTTAACACATATGCTGTCTGGGCCTGGGTCCCCTGAAACACATTTCTTACTTTTTTCATTGATCTTGGAAGCAAAAAGATCATCATCTGGGGTACCGCACTTATTTATAACTTGAAAAAAAATCAATTGTTATTTTAATTTAAATTCGGTAGTTTTAATCTTATTTCTGGAGATAGAATCGGCTTCGATATTATCCTTTGTGTTTATATATGGAGCAAATATAAATATTTTCGTCGATTCGCACCAGCCCCAGATAATTCTAGTTATCTTACTTAACAGAGAATGTCGAACACTATCCATCTTATTAATGCATGCTATCTCAGTTACATTATCTATATGAAGTAGTAATAATGTTGCATGTAGGCAGATTGCCTGCGAAACATTTGAGAGCGTAATACATAGCATATAGTTCCAAGCAGTTGCTACGATATTATAGTTCCCTGTTGCCCCCAAAATCCTCTAGCAAACAATGATTTGTAGGTGATATTTTCATCACTATATTATAATTCAATTAATTACCTAAAAATTATGAATCACTCTCTTATGTTTCCCAACCCAACTCGTCAGCATATCTTCCCTTTTCACTTATTTTCGGCATCGCACTTCGCACTAAATAAACCTACTGCACGTGACGGCACAATGAAATGAACTGATTGATATGGCTTGGTACAGGTCGGGCCAGGGGGATTAATTACTTATCACATTTTTTAAACTCTGTGCGCTGATAGGACATACAACGAGACCTACCAACTATCATAGAAGGACGTAGAAGCGAAGAATAATCACGTATATTTTAGTTTTTAGTTCCTCAGTTACATATAGTGTATTGAGAATCCTAAGACTAATATTTTTGCATAAAACTGGTTGATATTTGTTTTCTTATTTTTTTTTATCAATTTCAACTATATTAGTTTGTTTTTGATTTTATCATACATATTCTATTTATCTTTAACTGCTTTTAGGACTCAAATAAAATATGTCAAATTTTGCGCAAATAGAAGAATATTTAGAGGCGGAAGACCTAAAAATAACCAACTATTTATTTTTTATATAATGCGTAATTTCTATGCTGGGTTTTGCTGTAGGCTCTTTTGAAAATTATTGACCCGCCTTTCTAAATGACGTCATCACGCCTTTGCCAGGACGGACGTTAGCTCTATCTGTCGTAAAATGGTTGGCCAATTTTAAAAATATCGTTCTACTTTATTTAGAGGCCTGTACGTGAAACAACTTGTTGCACCCTCTATAATGAGACTGCCTTCAAAACTCCTAAGTATAACATAATGAATTATAATACGTTATTGCCCACGTCGCGGAAACTCCATAATAACAAATTGTCAGGTATGCCACCAACAATAAGCGTGTTGTCGTCGATTCGAGGAAAACAAGCCATATTGGAAACCTTTCATGTTATTTTTCGACACGAACTGCTCCAAATCCGACCACAAAAGGTCATTTTTAGCACTGGTTTAGCTGGAGCAAGGAATCGACACTTAAAATTTGTATATCGATAGAATGAGAGACACAGTAATAAATAATCGCCTGTCATTGTTTTAATTTTACAAATAGTGGATATAAGCCCACCTAACGATAGTTCAGGAAGTCATTATAAAACTCAAAGCGAATCGATAATATGCAGTGCACAAAGCAAGAAAAGCGACGTATTACTTATGAAACTTATATAAAAAATATCCATACATTAAACAGCAGTAATGGCACGCACAACTGGACTATAAAGGAGAATAACTTGATACATTATGGAAACGACATTCCAAGGCAAGCAATTTTTAGTAAATCGGGAAATTCTTACATTCGTTGCGAAAATATTAAAATATTTTGCACTTCAAAATACTTTGGCAAGATTCAAATACCAACCATATAAACTTTTATCTGTGCAATATATAACGGAGAAAAGTAAATTAACTCGTTTAAATATTGGTCGGCATGTGATGTGAAAGACGACCAACTTTTTAACAAAACGAAAGTTGGTACGAACAGTTCCCGTTTGAATTAGGTAGAATAAGATGACCGCCCAACACTCCCGATCTGGCAGCAAGGTTGAGTGAGGAATGAAATGGCAAAACTGGAATTCAATTCAATCCAAAAATGCTTTATTATGGAAACACACTGACAAAGCTGAAATAGATAACTACTGAGAAGTGCAAGTTATATCGCACAAAACTGCCTCTCAATTAAATTTAATAAATATACATTTTGACAAAACTTGTGCCGTAAGGCTCAAATAGTAAAGAATCACCATCAGAAACCTCTTTGTCCATTATACATTATTATTATCGATAGGCCATCGTCGATGCTCCAGCACCTCTAATCGCAGCTTCGACCTGAAGACATGCTATCGATTTTGGATCGTGCACGATAAGGTTTTATAATAACACCAAAAAAAAAACGAGCAGTTTCATAGCGGATTTCTTGAATCCCCGCTATTTTACTTGGCCGTAGCTGTGAATAATTTTGGGGCATAACACGATAAGCTTCAGCCAAGATGCAAATTCGGTTTTACGCGACCTTTTCCTTTAGGCCTCGTTTCGTTGCGAAATCTATTTTTTTCTAAGAGAGCATACTTCTACAATACCTAAGCTGGTTCTAAAGTGTGAGCCGCAATATTAGTAATTATTGTTTCAATAAAGTACATTTTCGTCAAGTTAAAAGCATTGAAGCGTGAAAATCTTAACTCAGGTTTTGAGTTTTTGAGAGTTTTTGTTACGCGGAGACTAACCAAATTTAAACCAATCAAACCTAAAAGCATTCATTCATTCATATCAGCCTATTTCCATCAATCCTGAACGTAAACCTCTTTCAATTGTCTTCAGTGTGTCCATCTTGGGCGGTGTGGGTCCAGTTTTTCCCAGCGTGTCTCTGGATGTCGTCCCTTCATCATCTCGTCTGGGGTCGCTCAACACTTCTTTTTGTTTTCCTAGGTCGCCATTGAAGGATGACCCTGGTCCACTTGACACTGTACCACGCCTCATGCCCCAGCCCATCTCCACTTATTCCTTGCTAGCGTTTCCATGACGTCTGTGACTCCTGTCCTCTTCCTAATGTCATCATTCTTTATTCTATCCCTATAATGGCCCTCTGACACACTCTCAGGCGATTGACACTTTTTTGTGTGAAGGTCATAGTCTCAAGGCCATACGTTATGACCGGTAGGATGCAGCTCTCGAACACCTTTCACTTTAGTTTAATTGGAGTTCTAGCATTTCTTAGGAGGTAAGAGTGGTTACCATACTTTGCCCAAGTGAGGCGCATCCTTCTTGCATTTTCCATCGTTTGGTTTTCGCTCCCTAACTTTATTTTATGGCCTAAGTACACGTATTCATCCACTGTTTCAATATTAATGTTGTCTATGGTGATCTGGGTGTTATAAGGACTCATGATCTTGGTCTTACCTAAGTTCTTCTGAAGCTCCACTGCTTGTGATGCTTCTTTTAGCTCCTTTAACATATTGCTGAGCTCCTCATGATCATTGCTAAACAGGATAATGTTGTCATCTGCAAAACGTAACTGGCTCAAGTATCTCCCGTCAATGTTAATGCCTTTTGACTTTCCAATCCAAGGTCTTGAAGACTCCTTCCAAAGTCAAGGTGAAAAGTTTTGGGGATATTGAGTCTCCTTGTCTAACTCCTCTGTTTATAGGATTTTTTTCTGTGTTGAGGTCTTCCCTTATCTTCACGTGAAAAGTGGCATTCTCGTAACAGTTCTTGATAAGAGTGGAGTACATTTACTACTGCCCATTCTTCTATCGAGTCAAATGCCTTTTGATAGTCGACGAACCCCAGGTGACGAGGGACATTGTATTCCCTACATTTCTCCATCAGTGTCCGCACAGTCTGGATATGGCCGGTGGTGCTATAGCCTTTTCTGAATCCCGCTTGTTCTATGGGTTGATAGAAGTTTAGTTTTTGACTCAGGCATCTGGTCAGAATCTTGCTAAGTAATTTTTACAAGCTGGATAGGAGGCTGATGGGCCTGTAATTTTCGACGTTGCTACAGTCTCCTTTCTTAAATAGGATTATGACCTCGGCGTTTCTCCATGCTTCTGAGATGCGGCCCTACTCCAGACACTTATTGAGCAGGATGAGGATTGCTTTCTTCAGTGTTGTTCCTCCTTCTTTCATCATTTCGGCCGTAATGTGGCATAAAAATTGGCATTAAAATAAAAACATAATAATATTTGAGAAAATGGAAATCCACATGATTGTTTAAATTCATAATAAGTAATCTGTAATATTCGTTAGGTCGCATATGAATCCACGTGATGCGTGTAAAGTATTTTATGATATTGCTATGCAAATGTTGGAAAACAATGCTGCCAAGTCGCCTTTTGACTTCAGTTCGTGGTCACTAGGAAGTGGTGCGAGAAGTATGATTTGTATAGTACGTTGAACGATAATTATTGTTCACATACGATATCTAAGGTTTGTTTATTATTGTACGACAGTTTCATATTTTATTACCCCTACTGGATATAATAGCCCGATCTAAAGAATATGCTGCTAAAGTAGCGTAAATGGCCTTTGAATAAGGCACCTTCCTTGGCAACATGACAACACTGTTCACTGGTCATGCTATTAGAGTTTACGGTAAGTTCGTTGTATCGTATTGTAAAACTGATACTTTTGCAGCGCCATGCACGGGAAATAAACAATCACAATATGGCAACATTGTCACAACTCAACATGTTGCCACCCACTACCACTGACAGTATACCATATCTAATGACTATAAACTAAAAGCTTATAATTATTGAACCATATGCATGTATGTTATTCTTAAAGATCCTAACGAGTCCTACCGCCTGGCGAGTATTGGGCTGCGCGCGCATCACAATGTTTACATTTGTATTTTTTTTTCACTTCATGCAGTGGCTTCTGCTCCCTTCGCTCGCTCTGGGGCGCAACCAAAAAAAACTAACCCAAACTAACCCAAAAAATTCCTAAAATCTGGAAAAAAACGTTTTAGAAACATAACCTTAAAAAAAAACATGTCTTGCCACTGGAATCGAACTCGCGCCGCCGATTAGAAATACAACATTTATCCACTGAGCCACGAGACCCACTGAAAGCAATCCCCTGGACCATAAAGGCATTTATTTATCAGAAATGTGTTTATGTAACCATTGTGATGCATGTGCAGCCCAGGACTCGTGAGGATCTTTAAGAATAAAATATATGCGCGGCGTATTGTCTATTAATATGACAAGACGTGGCCCGGACTCCGGTCACAGGGCTTGCGCTCATTACATTGTTGGCACACCTCTTAGTGGTCCGGCGAATTGCTTTCGAGTGATCTCGTAGCTCAGTGGTTGGATGCTGTATTTGTGATACGGCGGCCCGGGTTCGATTCCCGTCAATGTGTTTCTATTTTTTCCAAAATTATGTTTGTGCCGAAAAAACCTTAAGCGAAGCGAGCGGAGGGCCATGCGTTAAGTGAAATGAAATCTAAAACAACTCTGAAGCCCTGTAATCCGGCCTGGGCAACGTCTTGTTTAATATGTACGCATTACGTGCATTCTAGGTAAACTACTTTACACGTAACAAATTAATCAAGATAAAATATTTTCTGTGAGCAATTTTTTAAATGACGCACTGGTGCTCTTTGATATTCATTATTTCCTATTCTGTTTCATATTAATTCTTACAAATTGTTCATTATTTCACTAATTTCGGGCACATCGTATTTCCGGAAAATAATAATTTGGAAGTTATCATATTTTAGCAGTGGATGATCTAAGTAGCGTCTTCCGACAGCGATCTGTTTTGGACTTTTCTGTTCGGTTCCACGACGCGATCCGACGTTGGCCGAATCAGCAGAATTACCCATGTCTTCGCGATATACTGAATTGCTTCCAACGTGTGGTAGCACAGTGGCTAGATAGTGTGGTTGCGATGCGAATGTTGCTGGTTCGATCCCCGTCAGTGCCAAGCTATGTTTTCAATAATTTTTAAGGTTATGTTTGTAAAACGTTCTTTTCTTGATTTTGGGTATGCTTTAGGTTAGTTTTGTTTGGTTACACCCCAGAGCGTTCATGGGAAATAACTTAATTTTTGCCGACACGGCCAAGGTCACCAGAAAAGTTCAAAACAGACCGCTGTCTGAAGACGCTAGTGAGGATCCATAGGACCCGCCCTCTCCCTATAGTTCTTCAAGAGGAGATATTGTAATCTACTAAAAATGCATAAGCTACTAAAGAAATATCACCCTGTCCTAAGTTTGAACTTGAACTTGGAAATTGTTATATAAACATTAAAGGCAAACTATAAACAACGTGAGCAATCAACGGGAGCGATTATGAACCTTAAGCAAGCAATAGTCATCACCTTTTTTAATATAAATACGCTACTGATCCTTCAGTTCGGCAGGCTTTTGTCTCACCTAAAACCAGCTCCCAGGTTAGCTAAACAGCTGCCTTCGGGTTCTATCCAGCTCCCAGGTTAGCTAAACAGCTGCCCTCGGGTTCTATCCACTCCTAGGTTAGCTATGCAGCTGCCTTCAGGTTTTACTCCTTTATTCCTGACCCAAACCTAGTACCGGTTAGCCACATGACGGCTGCTGTGTCTAGGGGCTTCACAACCGCAGTAGTAAAGTCAAATCAAAGATAAGTTTGTCAGAGTTCTGAGAAAGACAAGTGTCTAAATGGAGACAGTTAAATAGTTTAGTGAAATATTTTAGCGCTCTTAAATAAAACTCAATATAAAACTCTTAAGAAAAATTATAATTATAAGACAGTAAACAATTACAAACCATACCTCAGATCGAGAAAACATGCGCGCCTTAATAATCGGGTATAATAGAATCTCATTACATTTTTGACCAATAGACATTGTTATTGTTATGACTATACGTGCTTTCTTTATCACCTCTTCTTACCCGCCGTAAATCGACCCCGGACTATTTAAGTTATACGCCTGCACGCTAAGCAAGGCGTGTCATCACGAATAAAACATACAGTGGCAGATTGAGGGAAGCCTTAAGTCTAACCAAAAGACCTCGTCATCGTACTAATCGTGACACGACTCTCCTTTGAGACGTTGTCATTCTTTTTATTCGTGACAATATTTCAGTTTATAATTGTTGCACAAATCACTGTGGTCCTGCTACAGTGTTGTCAAACATTTTAGATCAAAGTTCCCTAAATATTTATAAAAAAAACCTTTTCGACTGCACCATGCATAATTATTAAGACAACAAATAATGAAAATTGCAATTTGCTGTGGTATAGTGTAGCAAGCGATTGCAACAATTCATAAATCAAATAAATATTTCTATACATTTTCTTTCTTTCTTTATGCCAATATGTGATAATCGAGAGTATGCCATAATGACATGTGCGGGAGTATAAGCAGTGTTGCCACAGCTACGACATTCCATATTTTATTGGAACAAAAATATTGTAAGGAGCGCCGCCACCGGAAAGTTCTTTGTTTACCTGTTCTTTACCAATCACCACGTTAAAGTGTTAATTCATTATATTACACAGTGGCAACATTGCTTTTTGCGAGCACCAATCTGTGCAATCGGCCCAACCGTGCCATACCACATAGGTGAACTCATATAATGGCGCTCAATATTTTAGGCTATAAAAAGCATTAATCTTTGCACTTTGTTGAATATTATAATACTTTAAAATTGCATAGAAAAATATATTAAAACATTCAATAGCATATTAGTAGGTATCCGTCGTTATGGCCAGACAGTGTATTGATCGATATCACATTAGTGCCATGTCGATATATAGAAATGCTGATATCGATATTTGGAGCCATTACTAGCGAAGTGGGCGATGCCGTTTTTTTAAGGCGCGGAACCTGTCATTTGTAAATTTTGACACATGACATCTGTCACTTGTCATTTTTATCATAAACGCCCAATCTACCTCCGATTTTTAGCTAACAAAATACAATAAATTTAAAATTAATGTGTGACACAAAGCAGGCTTGTAGCCTTCGGCAACATTGCTAAAAAGCTTAACCGATCTATTTGCTCTAAGTAACCGAAAATCGGGATTAATCAACAAGACGTTGCCCGTACCACATCCACAGGGCTTCAGAGTTGCGCGCACATCATATTGTTGACAAACATAATGCGTTGTTCAATACTTACATTTGAATTTTTAGATTTTCACTTCATGCGATGCCCTCCGCTAGCTCCAGGGCGCAACCGAACAAAATTAACCCAAACTAACCCAAATTTAACAACATCGACATGAACCGAACCCGCGCCATCATATCACAAGCACAGTATCTGATCACTGCACTACCAGACCGTTGAAAGCAATTCAGTGGATCGTAAAGACATGTGTTTGTCAACAATGTGGTGCGCGCGCAACTCTGATGCTCTGTGATGTGGTACGGGCAACGTCTACTGATTAATTAGATTTGCCCTGGAACGGGGGATATTTTGTAAAATATCGGATTGCCCATAGATAACCGGATTAGCGTCTCTAAGGCCTGTTCTACCATGAACGTAACATACGGTGAAACATGAACGTATTCAAATGGACCGACATATATGATCCAATCCGTAATCTGCAACCAAACTACATAATCTTAATTTTTGCCTGGTGGCTGGTTCCTGAGAAACACAACAAAAGAAATTTGTGATCTGTGTTCTTATCAAGTATTCCTCCATTATTTTTATTTAGTAATTGCAAAATTACGTCGCTAAAATAAATTACAATAAATCAGACGTTGGAAAGATCATGAACAAAATACTTCAAACTTGACACTAATGACAGCTACTCACGTCTACGCACACCAAATTTTCCACCTTCGGATCTGCCCATTTGGCATCAGCGCAGTGTGATCGTTCTAGTATTTCATTTGACGCATGGGGCTCCGCTCGCTTCGCTTGCTCCAGGGGCGCAACCAAACAAACCCAATCCAAACTAACCCAACGCATGCTCTAAATCAAGAAAAACCAACTTAGAAAAATATATGAATTAACACCTACGCATGGGTGGTGTATCTAGACAAGAATATGACAGTTGGCGAACTAGTCATTTGCTGATATTTATTCTGCCAAAAATAAACTACTGCGCATGCCTACTACTCTTGTCCACTGCAGCACAGGACAGGCGGCCGGCGGACGCATTGGTTTCAGGTTAATATGATTCGCTGTCTTGATGCGTGGAGCACTTTTCTATATTAACAATTTTTTTGTTTCATCAGTTCCGTGCTATGTTGCTGTTTAATACCCAAACTCTGAACTCTGATCGGCAATGAAATTGTATTTTTTGGGCGTTTTTAAACGTTTGTTTATGTGTATGAAAATTACCTAAAAAGGAAAATTCGCTCGAGGTCGTGACACTGCACTGCTCCCGCTGTAATATCTTAAGATTAACCAAAATGGTGGATAAGTAATTAATTGCCTATAGTATTCAGGGAATTAGGCTTCTAGATTCGCTCTCTGGATTCTAGGTTATCTTATGACTTTAATAAAACTGTAGATTAATAAAAAAAAATCCAGATGATCTGGAAAACATAATTTCTGTACATTTTCCGTAATGGGAAATATACTAGTGTTACGGATTTTTCTAATCGGATTAAATGGATCCAAGAGGAGTAGTAAAGTCGACTAATTTTACAAATTTTAGCGCTCCTACTGGAAATAATAAAAAATATAAATAAATTTAAAGAAAAAAGATGATCATTGCGGGGCTATTAGCTGTTGAGCCGAGTGAGAACATGAATAATTAACATATGCAATCTGGATTTCGGCTGCTCCATCACGCCTAGTTCTTGTGAAAGATTAATTGCAATTTCGTTTCGGGCGCGGCACGGCCGAAACTGAATTGCTTCCTCAAAAATTCATTGAACTTGGTATCTATGTTTTTTTCGTTCGTGCTGGCAGTTATAGAAACATCTAACGCGTTAGTTTAGGTTTATATTATAATCGGGACATTGGACGTTTAAATTAGCTGCATAGCAGGGTAAATATGTAAAGATTTGAAAATGTTATTTAATATGCCTTTTTGCTGTAAATCAATCTATTATATTTCTGTTCTAAAAACCTGATCATTCCTTGGAGACTTTAATGAAACATCCAGATATGCCACCTGTTACGATCTAACACAAACAATTCCCGCGTCCAAAGTCACAAAACGTGTACGAGAACAGTAAAAAATTGCCCATATGCAGTGTTGCCGAAGGCTATAAGGCGGCTTCACGTCACAAAGGCTATAGAATTTTAGTTTTGTATACCTGAATGATGGAGCGTATTGTGTCTATTTTTCTAGTGTTAGATTATTTTTAAAACATTGCTCATCACACTGATTTTTAAATCAATTTATAGTGTTACATTAATTTATGATCTGGTATTCATTTTTCGATTTAATTCGTTATAAAATGTAACCCCCCTAGCAACTAATTCAGTCAGAAACTGCCTTTAAGCAGCGATGCCGAAGGCTACAAGGTGGCTTGCTTGATGTTACAGAGGAAATAGATTTTCAATTTTATATTATGGAGCGGCTAAAGTCGTACCTCCCGAGCCGCTGCGTTGTCACATGAATTGTCAAACTTAACCTCTCATTTGTAGTACTTTTTGTTTGTTTCGACTAATGCTTTGCCGAGCGCTAGTCGAGCTATGTTGTTCACTTCATGTCTTGCTGACCACACTTTTTATTAATCCACTTTTCATATACAGGGTGTTCCTTAATGGCATTCTAATATTTAAGGAATCCTGGACCCATTTTAACAAAAAAAACTTCATCTAAACGTCTTAACTTTTGGGATACATGGTGGTAAAATTTTCAGAAAAAAATCTATTTTGTATAATAACTGTCATACTATAGTAGATATCTTTATGATACTTGGTGCATCTGTTCTATGCATCAAGATGGATTTTCTGATGTACAAACAATTTCATTATTTCTACCAATGGCGTCCATACGGGTTTTGCAATGAATATTTTTGGAGAAAAAAATTATACGCCACTGTTTTCTCTTAAAATTTAAAATATTTTTGAAATTCTTATTTATTTCTAAGCAAATTTGATCTCATGGTTTTCTTTCGTCCGACGCATGGTTTCCGCATAAAAAATAAACATCGTTTTACTTCAGGGTCAAATCGCTAAAAATCTGATGCGATAACTCTTGTGTGGAAATATTTTTTTCCTTTTTTGAAGCTATTGATTTCTTTTACTATCAATTGTTAATTAATTTAGAAATAAGTAACTGATTTTACTGTAGGAAAAAACAAAAGAAAACTTTCAAGTGCCAATAATGATTACCACATTAGAATTCCACCGAGAATTTCAGCTTACACAAAAACGATTTTTATTTTTTTTTAGCGAAAACCATGCGTCGGAAGAAAGAGTCAAGAGATCAAATTTGCAAAAAAAAATAATGATAGTTTAAAATATAATTTTTACTTTAAGAAAAAGCAGTGGCGTACCACTTTTTTCTCCAAAAGTATTCAACGCAAAACCGGTACGGATGCCACTGGCAGAAAGAATCAATTTGTTTGTACATCAGAAAATGCATCTTAATTCATAGAAGATGTGTACCATATTTTATAAAGATATCTGCAATAGTATCATAGTTATTATGATGATTTTAATCTGAAAACTTTACCACCCTGTATCTCAAAAGTTAAGACGTTTAGGGCATAGGCTCATATGAAGTTTTTTCCAAGAATCACCCCCTTAAATATTAGCATGTCATTACGGAACATCCTGTTTATCCTAATTAATATCTGATGTGACTTCGTTTAAAATAGCCCTTTACGGGACAATTTGGCAACACCGCACTCTGTGCGAAAAGAGAAATTAGCCCTATCTATTTAAAATCTCAAGTTATCAATTAGGCACATTGAATTTGAATATTCCCGCCGATAATATGCAACAGATTTGACAACGCCGCGGATTGGAAGTACCCAAGAATCATAAACTAGAGAAGGATGGTTGCTTCCCATAAGAGCCTATGTTCACTTATTATCGCGTCATGCCCCGCGGTTCCCTCACCAACATCGTCGTTGCTGTGACGTTGCTGCGCGACGAACGCCCTTCGTTTGGCCATCGCTGACATTGCATCGTCTATGTTTTCGTTGTGTTTTTAGCTATTTTAGTGATATTTTCGAACGTTTTAAAACCATTGATAGTTGTCTTTTGGTGCTTTGAACATTAGGTTTGTTCTAGCAGCGATTTCAACCCAAACCAAACCAAAGCCAAGCCATCCGGAGTTTGCGCATAGCGATTTAAGTGTCGCTTATATTGCAATGCGCAAACTCCGAATGGCTTGGTTTTGGTTTGAAATCGCTGCTAGAACAAACCTATTATATGTTTGGTTTGATCTGAAGGAAAATCCCATAAATTGAGGTTTAAATTAGAGATTATAGTGCCAGTTTAGCAGAGTATTTTACAGCGTAGTGTTCTTATTGATTTTTTTAGTACTAAGGTATGGTAGGTAGAGGGATCGCTCGGCAAGATTTGCTCTTCAAAACGTCGACCACAATTGATCTTTTGTGTATATCCTTCTATTTTACCCAATCTCTTTCGAGCACCTCAGAATATTTCGAGGGTTGAGCTTTTGTAGATCTCCCGGTGCCACAAGGGCATTTTCGAGACGCCTCAACTTTTGACGAGTCAGTCGCAGATTGAATTTGGATGTTTCCCCCATTTATGCAGACTCCATGCCCTGTTCGTATCCGGTTGAGGCTTTTCCAGATATGCCGTGGGAGTTCAGAGCCGTTGGGCTTTTTAACTGGGTCGATAAGGGCGCGTATCTCGGGTGGCACTTTCTCGTTCCAGAAATCATACCATTCGGTGTTAATGTTAAAATTGCCATCTGATAGTGTTTGGGCTAGTCGGGAATCTGCAACGGAGGCGATTCATTGCTGAGCTTGGGATATCAGCATGGAAGTTGAAGGTTACTCAGTATTTTAGTATGCTCTTTCATCAAGGCTTCTGTTCTCCGTAGGGCAGGTGGGGCTATATAGCTGAGCGTTGAAAGCCACTATAATGGGGTGGTCTTGATACATCCCGTGATGGTTCTCATTGCTATACTGAGTTGAGCATCTACCTTCTTTACATGAGGGCCGTTCAGTATTCAGCTGCAGAGTACACCAAACTGAGCACAGAGGTCCGTAGAGTGTCTGCTGATGCTCCCCAGTCAGACCCGCAAAGCTTTTGGATTATGTTGTTGCGGGTGCTTATTTTTTTGGAAGTGATTTCAAGATGTCTTTTGAATGACAGGGTTCTGTCTAGGGTTACCCCCAGATATTTTGGGAAGTGTTGATAAGGGAGTAATTCATTATTTAAACAGACCTCTAGTTCATGGTTTGCCACTTTATTATTTATAAGTGGAAGCAATAGACTTGGGGGAGTCCGTTATTTAGTTTCCTCTGTTTGGTCATAGTATTACTCTGAATCACTCGGAAGCATCTGTCCCCTAGCATATTGCCGATTAGCTTTAGCGTATGTTGACAGGGGATTATTGTGAACAGTTTGTATAGTAGTCTTTCTTTCCAAACTGTGTTGTAGGCAGCAGTAAGGTCTACAAAGACCACAGATGTTTTTCCTATTTTTGGAAGCCTGCTTCAATGTGCGTAGTAAGGCTTAACACTTGGTCTGTGCAGGTCCGATTAGGTCTGAAACCTGCCTGTTCCGGTGGAATATTATCAAGGATTCGTGAACCTATCCTGTTCAAGAGAAGCCTCTCTAGGAGTTTGTAGCAACAACTAAGAAGTGCTATCGGGTGGTAGCTGTCTGCATTATCGCGTGGTTTATTCGGCTTCAGTATAGCGACTACTTTAGTGATTTTGAAGGCTTTCGACAGGCTTCCAGATATTAAGAGAGAATAAATAAACTTGATCAACCATTTCCGCGTCTTCTTTCCACATCGAAGTAGAAATTCAGGCGCCTTGCCAGTTTTAACTTGTTGAAGAGCCGACTCTAATTCTTCAACGGTAAACTGGCGAGAGAATTCTGTTTCACGCGGTGTTGCTCGACGAATATTTTTGAGTTTTTTTGCTGTATGCTCTTTATCTCGTGGGGCTCTAGATAGCGTGACTATTCTGTTGGCAATCTGATCTGGTGATACCTGGTGGTCTTCTCGGATCAGTGGGTTACTTCCTCCTACTGTTTTAGCAGGTTCCATGATTGTCTACTCGATTTTTTGAAATCCAATTCCTGTGTTGTTTTTACCCATTTTTTCTCTCCGTGCTTCATTTAGTATTTGCAAGAGGTCATCAGCTGTGGTCGAGTCGCAGTTTTCCATATAGAGGTTATAAAGTTCCTCACATTCATTGTTCCAACCTGGAATATATTCCTTCCGGTACCCTCTAGGTATGCCCTTCTTTGCAGTTGAAACCACAGCACCGACAAATCTGTCATAGTTTTCAGGAGTGGCTGGGATCCATCTTACAACTTTGTCGAGTTCATGAGAGAACTTTGCCCAATTCGCCTTTTGAAAGTTCCATCTTGGCCTTGGAATTGATCAAATCACTGGAATCTGAATTCCCACCTCATACATGATCGGGCGATGTTGGCTATGTGGGAAGTCTCCTAGGATTATTTTGTACATGCTGACTGGTTGATTTTGGGAATTTTGGGTTGCGAAACAAAGATCCGCGTTATATTCCCTATTCCACGCAGCGGATCTAAATGTTCCCTTCTCCTTTGCGTCAAATATGAGGCTCAGGTTGTTGTCCTCTGCCCATTCTACATGTGTTTCCATTTTGATCATTGGTGTTATATTTGCACATTGTGTGATGGCTGTTGAAATCACCCACATAGATAGCTGGGTGAGGAAGTGGGGGCAAAACTTCAGGAGGCCACTGAACTAGCGGGGACTTATAGGTATTTTCTATTGTGAGTTCCCCAACTTTCACCGATATACTGTGGATGTCGTTGTTAGTGCTGGTGTCTTCTAGGTGAGCATTTTCTATGTCACTGCGGATGTACAGTTGCACAGCCATATATGTGATGGTATGTAGCACCCAATATACCATACCCTGGTATTCTACCTCTTGATTTGAGCGCAGTTTCATTGTCTACGGGAGTCGCATTTAAAGATCCTTTACACAAATAGTGCACTATATAAAAATCGACCTCTCCTATTGGTCAATCCATCTCGTATTACGATATGTCTGCGTGATGCAATCGGTTTCTCTCAAGAGCTCTCGTGGTGTAGAGGTTTATACAGCTGGATCTCACCTGGACGGTCGAGGTTTGAACCCCGTTGCTATTTTTTTTTTTTTTAAGATTATGTTTCTAAACAGTTTTTTTCTTGATTTTGGGTTAGCACCTGGTTAGTTTCCTTTTCTTGAGGCCCAGTAGCGAGCGAAGCGAGCGGAGGGCCATACGGATCGACCAATAGGAAAGGTCGATTTTTATATAGTGCACTATTTGTGTAAAGGGTCTTATAATGCACGTGAGTCTCTTGAATGGCAACTATGTCAATATTTTTTTCTACTTAATCCTTCTACATTTAGCTGGCAAATTCGGAGGCTAGGTCCAATATTTCTTGTCGGTTGGTTCTCAAAAGAACCATTTTGTAGTATATTTTGTTCCATGTGTTTCCTTGCCAGGGGATCTTTCAGAAAGATAGGTCTGGCCGCCAGCTATTGTTCTAGCTCATTTGGCATTACCCACGGTGCACGTGTAGAATTCTTCTACGGACGCGAGCTAGAATTACACCACAGGATTTCCAGAGCTGCTGTGGAGCACGTTTTCATAGCCCCTGTTTTACCCAGACAGGCGAGCCTTTGTACTAATGTTAGATTTCGCTGTGTTGTTATTTATTTTGTTTTTACCCTCCAGACTGAGCAGGCGTAGGTTATAATAGGCTTTACAACAGTGTTATTGGATAACCAGATGATGTAGGGTTTTAGGCCCCATATTTTACCAAAGAGTCGTCGGCAGGCCCAAAACGCTGCAGTTGCTTTTTTGATAGTTCTTTCCAGGTGTGGGTTACAGGTTAGTTTCTGGTCAAGAACGATGCCAAGATACTTAATCTCTTTTGAAAGCTCTACCGTTGCTCCTCCCAAAGTAGGTGCTTTAAGGTTCAGCTTCTTTTTGTGAATGGCATCACTACGGTTTTGCTTGGGTTGACATTTAGTCTTTCCTGTGTACACCATGTGCTGACAAAGTTGAGTGCACTTTCCATACGTTCTGTCAGAACGTTGTCATGCTTGCCTCTTATTATTATAACTAGGTCATCTGCGTAACCTTCGACTTCAAAGGGCCTTGCCTTAAACGTCTTCAGTCAGTCTTACTAGTAGATCGTCAACAACCAGAGACCAAAGTATAGGCGATAGGACCCCTCCTTGAGAGCATGCCTTTATTGCTTTTACTATGACGGCTGTTTCTCCAATGATCGCGGTGACTTCACGGCTGGTTAGTGTTAGTGTGTAGTGGATGGTTCCACTCCTCTGCGGGTTGTGGTGCGCTGTATGGATTCATGTGAGGTGTTGTCAACACCGTCTTTGTCTAGAAATGCACACAGCGCCACTCCTTTTTCATCCAGTGCCTTCTGTATGTCGTGAAGAGCATGGGTGGTAGATTTCGATGGTTGGTATGTGAATTGTTTTGCATGCAGTGGAGCATTAGAAAGGAACTTGCTTCTGACGTGCCTATCGATAATCTTTCCCATCGTTTTAAGAAAGAAGGATGTTCAGCTAATGGGGCGGTAAGACTTTGGTTCCTCTTGTGATCGTCCCCCTGTATTTGGTATGAACGCTACCTTAACTTTCCTCCAGTTTTTGGGAATGTAGCCCAATACAAAGCTGGCTGTCAAGATTGATTGAATGAAGTAGGTGTACCTTGTTGTAACAAGGCTGGAAAGATTCCATGTACTCCCGGGGCACGGGTAAATGAGGCAAATAATTTTCTCGTTAGCACTAACTAGAAGGTAATTATAAGTTTCAGTGGCGTCTCGGGGGGGTATGGCGGACTCACGAATAATATGTATATTAAATAAAATGTACGCAACTGTTTTGTATAATATAAAATACAACCATGCTGATGGGGGGTAAGCACAAAGCCCTAGAAAAATTGAAATTATATTTAAGTTAATGACGGTGACCTCCAGGAACTAGACGAATATTACCCATAAAATTGTACTTTTTATATTAATAATAAATATATTAAAATGTTAAAAGTATTTTCGTTTTTTTCTGACATTACTATTAAAAATATCCCGAACATATTATACATTTTTAGAATCAGCGCAAAAAGAGCTTTCTTGCTATGGTATAATATACAGTGTGTCCAATTTAAAAATAATATGACTTTAACCTGCCACGCTTTATGGCTCACCCAGTTATTGTAGTCGAAGTAACTGGATTAAGCCCTACAACTTTTGGTTATAACTTACCATTAAAACGTTTAAGGTACGGCCCTATACCTCATACGTTTATTTTCAAAAACGATGATTTCGCATCTCGTTTGTATTAAAACATTATTTTTGTTTTTGTTCGCCATTTCACCTAAAAGCGAAAGTAATTTGCGTTATTTACAAAGGAACTCCTTAAATTTAAAATGTTGTTCGTTAAACAAACACCTAAACAATCTTGTATATAAACCCCTAAAAATAGAACATCGTAAAATTCTCTGCACTGCAAGCCACGGATATTTTAAGCCACGCTTATTTTAAGAACATTCTGTTTCACTTTCCAACTTCTTTGGAAATCCAGTCAGTGAAATGACACTAAGCGTTCTTATCTGTCATAAATCGCGAATTGTTTGAAACGGGCCGAACGAGTTCGTCAAAAAGCTCTTGACTTAAATAGGTAGTCAAGTGTCATGGACCGAGTGAAATCTCTGAAGTGAAATGACATTTCAAAGTGCTTATTATCTGTCATTAGTCTGACAGGCAGAACGTGAATCGTGTGAACAAAATTATATCATACAAATCTCAAGTAAACAAATGACAGTCGGTAAAATGACACTAAAAATATTCTTATCTGTCATTACTGTCGATTATTTCAAAACACGCGAGCACGCTAAAATAATCGGGCAATCCGTGAAATAAACAATAGTTGAATAAATTAAGTGTAGTGGGCTGGGAGACAATAGTAATTGATTATATAAGGAAGGGACCAATGACTTGGCCAGCATTTAAGTAGGCGGTGAAATTAATTGCGGCTAAACATTTGAAAAGCGAGGTGAAAATCTGAAAAAAACAATTGGCATAATCTGTAGAAAACGTGAATTTTCGAACGAAAACATGAATGGAAGAAAAAGTGTGACTGCTTTAGCTTGGTGGCTTCAGATTAGATAATTGTAGTTCTTTGTGGTTAGTTTAGAACAGTTTAGGTGGGGTGGTCCATTCGGTTTACGTTTAATTTGGAATTTTAGTCACTAAAATTACAGTGGTGACTACTATTCCCTTAATAAATAGAAACATAAATGACGTGTTAAAATTTCGAAATAATTTGCATCAGTTTAATTTAAAATTTAAAATTAAATTAATTAGTTCCAAAACCTGCCTATTGCGCTACAATTATTATAGGCCGGAAGTGTATTATGCTTGATTGAGAAACGCGACGTTGCTACATCTTAAATTTAGCCAAATAAATTCTGTATTTTTAATTTTTTTAAATAATAACTTTCTCGGTAGAAAAATTAGCAACATAAGATATCTTTGTTAATTTCCAAATTTTTGAGAAATTTTTAATAACGTTCTCTCACCTACAATATAATACTATCAGATTTTAAATCCGACGTTTCGATTTTGGGCCTTCATCAACAACTGGCATTTGTATTTTTTTATTTATTTTCTTCTTATTCCTTAAAACTAATGGTGTGCCACATATACTTAAAAGAACAAAAATATATGAAATCAAAGAAAAAATTCTAGCTTAGGACTTGACACATGACCACGGACTAACGTGGCATGGCTTTTTTACATTCCGTTCTTGGAAAAATATTGATTACTAATTAATTTTTCTACACTGAAGCAGCACGTGTTATGTACTGATCAAACTCTAACATTAGCCCAGAATACCATGCATTACAATCCGCTTAGCAGCTTTAGTAACGAATCTAGAGATTTGGCACATGACCGCGGACTGATACGTCGTGACTAAATTTACACCGCAATGTTTAATAGACAATAATACTTAATTAGAGCAAATGCAGTGGCGCAACAACTATTCATTGAACACATACCTCTAGGAGATTTAACAATTAATCTAGTAACTTGTCACATGACCCCAAACTAATACGTTGTGACTGTGCTTACATCGCAATCTTATATACAAAATCGATATTATAAATATCTAATTCGATTGTTTGGAAAGTTAAGAGAATATGTTCACTGAGGTTCGCAAGCTTAAAAGCTAATACAGGGACTTGACATATGGCCTCGAACTAATACGCCGTGCCTATGTTTATACCGTATGTAACGCAAGAGCAGATACCCTAAAGAAAACTGATTCCTTGGTAAGCGTAATAACCCAAATTAATTTTTGTCACTGGAATCTAGATAGCTTTAACAACGATTCCAGAGACTTGACACATGGCCACGAACTAATACCTCGTGGCGACGTTTACACCGGAATTTTGATAGATTTAAAAATCGGGTCCAATAACATTGAATCAGACTATCAAGCTTGACTGAACATCGTGCCGCAAGCTTAAAAATTAATCCAGGGACCTGACATATGGTCCAACTAATACGTCGTGCCTAAGTTTACACCGCACCCTCGAAAACAATGCAAAGACAGATACCTTAACCCAAACTAATTTTTGCAACTGGAATCTAGATATAGTCAAAAGCGGTCTTATCGTGCGGGTCCAAAGGTCCCATTTTTCATTAAATGTCATTCCTTTGACAGATTTTACACGCAAAATCTGCCACGAATGAAATTTTTACTGAAAATTGTGACTTTTGGACCCGCACGTTAAGATCGCTTTTGACTATAACTTCAACAACGAATCCAAAAACTTGACACATGACCATGAACTAATTATCTCTTGGCGACGTTTACACCGTAATTCAAGCAGATTTAAAAATCGTTTGATTTACAGCTAGCCACAGCAGAACAACCATCGAGCCCTCAGTTTACCCATGTGTATGCCGATTTCCGTCGGTGTTTTTTTCTTATTTCTTTTAAGGTTATGTTTGTAAAATAGTTATTTATGCAACAAGTGTGCAAAGTGACCTTTTTTGAAGTGAAACTTCTTTAGCGAGGGTAAAGTCATAAAATGATTAATTTCGGGAGAAAGGGAAGAGCTAAGGGGTCGAAATTTTCATGGTCTCATGGGGAGACAATATGGGGCGGGACCGGGGTTTAATTTAAGGGGGATTTTAGGGGAAAAACCGTTTTTTGCCAATATCCCTGCAACGGAGCGTCGTGGGATGGAAAATATGACAAGCGCTGACCCCCGCTGCGGGGGGGAGGGTGAGGAGGGGGCGGTGGGGCGGGGGGGGGGAATATACCCCTCACTTACACGGATACCCAGAAATTTTAAAAAAATTGAAAAAAGGAAAAAAATTGTTCGAAAGTATTATAAAACAAAATAAGAAAAATAAATTAATAGAACAAAAAAGTTAGAGAAACACGGTTTTCGGCAAAAATAAGGCGAAGGAGTTCAGCTAGTAGGTCGCGGATTGCAAAAATGGGAAGAAAAGCTTCATGAAAAAAAAACAAAAATATTTGAGAAATGGGAAATTCGGAAATTTAATAAATCATTATATAACGAAATGAGAAAAAAATTAATAAGAAAAACCAAAGATTGTTTCGAAAGTTAATAAAAGTATTATAAGACCAAATACGAAGAAAAAATACATAATTAAAAAAAGAGTAAAAATTGTTCGGAAAGTTAATAAAAATATTATAAAAGGAAATAAAAAGATAAAAAAAAAATAATAAAAAAAATAGATAAACGCAGTTTTTGGCGAAAAAATTGCGAAGGAGTTCAGCTACGAGGTCGGGGATAGCAAAAATGGGAAGAAAAAAATGCTTTATGAATAAAAAAAACAGAAATTTTTGAGAAAATGGAAAAATAAACGTAAAAAAAGTTCGGAAAGTTAATAAAAGTATTATAAAACGAAATAAGAGAAAAAAATTTAATAAAAACAAACAAAAGTATTATAAAACCAAATAAGAAAAAAAATACGTAATTAAAAGAAATAAGTAAAAATTGTTAAAGTCAATAAAAATATTCTAAAACGAAACAAAGAAAAAAAAATAATAAGAAAATAGAGAAACGCGATTTTCGGCAAAAAAAAGTTAAAAAAAAAAAAATTAAAAAATAAAAAAGTGTCGAAACCGGGTGCAAAAGTTGAATAAAAAAAACAAAAAAAAAATAAAAACTCAATTCCTAATATCTCTTACAGAAGTTTCACTTCATTCTTCAGTTGTGTGCATATAAAGGTGAGGCACATAATTTTTGTTGTTTTATGAATTGTGACAATGCCATGAATAAAAAAAGGGTACTTTACACATGAGTAGCATGTTCTACTACCGAAAAATATATGAAAAACTAAAAATATTACTTAATTACTTTACGCACTAATGCGTAAAATAATATATTTTACGCTCTGGATTAAATGTGAAAAAATATGTCAGATTTACTTTACCCACTAGTGCGTAAAGTAATTTATTTTACGCACTGCATTAAAAAGGTATATTTTACGAATCTTAGAGAGTGCGTAAAGTCAGTATTTTACGCACGGTAGTAGAAAGTAGTTATTTATGCAACAAGTGTGTAAAGTGACCCTTTTTTATAAATGGGAATATTGTCCCATGAGCCGTAGGGATTTGGCATATGCTTTCGAATTAATACGTGGTGACTAAGTTTACCTCGTAATTTTTTATACAAAAAACTGATGTTAGTAATATTGAATTCGATTTTCTGTCAAATTTTAAGACTTGAAAGTTAAGAGATGTAATGACCTAACATGATCTTCAAGATGTGCACTGAACATAGTGGCGCGACATTAAAAATTAATCCAGGAATTTGACACATAGCTCCGGACTAGGACGTTGTGCTTACGTTAAAATGCTTGAGGAATGATGCATAGGTAATTACATTAATGAAATTCATTTGAACGTAATGACTAACAAAAAAGGTCGAGCAAAATTGAAGCGATCCCTGTTAAGGAACCACCCTGTATATACTCAGTCAACCTTCGTTATTTTAATTCAAAATAGCATGCAACTGGAATCTATATGGCAAGTTAACTTTAACAACAAAACTAAGACACTTAACACCTGACCACGGACTCATAAGTTGTGACTACATTTACACAGGAATGTTTAAAAATCAATGTCGAAAATATTGAAATAAATTTACAGTTAAGTTTCAGGACTTGAAAATTTGTGACAAGTGGGGTAAAAATTTGGTCTTCAACTTAAAGGTATACACCGAACATAGGGCGAGAAGTTTAACAAGTAATGCAGGAACCTGTCATATGTCCTATGTGCCTAGGTTTACACCGCAGCCTTGAAAAATAATTTAAAAGCCTAAAGAAAACTAATTTCGTAATAACTCAAACTAACCCAAGGTAACTTTTTCAGTTATGTTTATGTGATCTTAATTTAAACTGTATCCCTATCGATTTTTAAGTTGATAGGACTTAGTTAGACATTTTAAAAACTATTGTTTATGGCTAATTATAGTACCAATGGTAATCGCAAAACATTAACAAAAGCAGTACATTGCGATTAGCCCTGATAACAATCGAATGAACTGGCAACAATTTTATTTATGCAGCTTACCGAAAAAAAAGTTATTTTTAGAGTGACACGTTATTTCATCCTCTAGCTTTGATCAAAACGCTTGTTGATTAGTATAATTCGCAGAGTGTGTTAGACACGAATGTTTTATAAAAGCTGCAGCTTTTTAATTAATTCTTCCGTGTTAAACGCGTCCGCGTCTTCAACGAAATAATTCGAGTGACTTTTAAAAACTAGTTTAAAATAAGCTCTATTGTGAAATAAATCGAAACTTAGTGAACTGCGAAGACAATAATGGAAAAAACAAGTGACTTGGAAGTCAATTATCTCTATTTCGAGGAGAAGTTAACAATTGAAAGAAAATGCCTGATGGTTGTTTTGTTCTCAAAATACTTAAATGCCTCTTAAAATTGATAAATGGTGTCAGGTCTCCCTGACTAAGGCCAGGATGACAATGGAAAATAAACAATTGAAAATGAAACGTGCGAAAGACAAAAGTGTAAAACAATAATTGCTTCGGAACATTTGCGTCCGAGTAGGCGGGGATTACAGTACAGTGCCGAAATAAAACAACTGAAAATGTTTGTGAAAAGTATAGTAGGCGTGCGCAAAAGAGGAAATTAGCTCGCCATGAATAAATAACAATTAAATAACAGCCGCTTTTATGCCAAACAGATGAATAATATAGCAAACATTCGACTACTTGATTGGCTATTTTTAGCATGGCGCGAGTCTTCTGCCATCTGGCATGTGTCGAACGTAATATTAAGCTTTTAATTAATATATTTTAATGGAAAGGCGTGCTTTTAAATAATATTTGATGGTCAACGGAACTGAGAAATTACATTTTTTCAGTAATTTGCATAAGCCTACATTTAGTGAGATAGTCAAACGAGAAACGTCTGATTTTTTTTTTTTTTTTTTTTATGGCAGTGGCACACACACTAAAGGTAGATCCTATGG
>MU182455.1:0-28768 GCA_016904865.1 Pissodes strobi | reverse complement strand
CTTATGTTGCAGAAATCTATTCTAAATTGGTTCGGTATCTTTGCTGTTTGCGAAATGCGGAATGAAGGGCTCCCAGGGCCATCCAGCCAGATACACTTTTCCAGTCATAAAACACGATAGAATACACAATTCAACATGATTGATATTCATTTTTAAATCTATGAAAAATTGCGGTGTAAACGTAGTCCGATACCATGTGTCAAATCACATGGATTCCCCATAACCCAAACTCACCCAAAGAAATTTCTTTAAATATTATTAAATTGCCGCTCAAATGAACTGAAATATCCAGTTATTTCAGTCATTTGCACGAATTACACTTATTGGAAAAACTAATTTGACCAGAAACGTCTAATTCACTTTTAACATTCAAGTCTTAAATCATATTTTGATTTTATTGAATATTTAAACCTAATAAAATTGCGGTGTAAACGTAATCACGGCGTATTAGTCCGGCACCATGTGTCAAATCATTGGATTCGTGGTTAATAAATGTTTACGTGCTTTTTTGATAAAGGAATTTTTTGAAATAGTATTAATGCCGGTCAAATGAACTGAAAAAATCAATTTATTCAGTCATTTGCATCAGCTACATTTGAAAAAAATAATTTGACGATGAGTTAGTCAACCGAGAAACGTCTGATACACTCTTCCAGTATTAAAACTTGACAGATTATACCTTTCAGTATGATTGATATTTATTTTAATGTCTATGAAAAATTGCGGAGTAAACGTAATTACGGCGTATTAGTCCGAGACCATGTGTCAAATCACTGGATTCGTTGTTAATACATTTTTACACAATTTTTTACCAAAGGATTTTTTTTTAAATAATATTAAATTTCTTGTCAAATGAACTGAGAGATTTAGTTTTTTTCAGTTATTTGTATGAAATACACATATTGGGAATGTTAGTTTGACGATGGGTTAGTTTGGGCTAAAAACGTCTGATTTACGCTTAACATTCAAGTCTTGTATTGTATTGTATGTAAAGGGGTCGTTCGGCTTTTCAGCCCTTCTTCATTCACTTAGACCTAAAAGGTCTTTTGTGACTACCCTGCTTTAGATTTTCCCAGAAATGCCTGCACTTTTCGCGAAGTTCAGAATATTTCTAGGGGCTAGTTGTGTAATATCCCTGGGATTGCATACTACTCCTTCCAGATATTTTAGCCTTTGGCGGGTCAGTTCTCTACATTCGCAAAGAATGTGTTCCGCAGTTTCGTTTGCTGAGTTGCAAAATCTACAACGTGGTTCCTCAGGTCTTTTCCATGTTGTGGAGATGGTACCTCCATGGTCCATGACCTGTTCGGAAGCTCGTGACCAGTCTTAGATCGTTTTTATGGAGCTCTAGTAGCTTCTTAGTGTATTCAGGCGAGTGCGTTATGAATCTTTTCGCCTGTCGTTGTCTTGGAGTGTTTCTCCAGTAGGCCTCATTCTGCATTTATTCCCATTTATTGAGATCCTCTCCGAGGTGTCCTCTGGTGGTACCACAGATTGGTTCAGGTCCGTAGAATGGACTCTGTGCTCCTTCTCTGGCCAATTGGTCGGCAATTTCATTGCCTTCCATTCCTTCGTGCCCTGGCACCCACAACAGAGTGACTCTGTTATGTTTTGCCAGTTGGTTAAGAGCGTTCCAGCATTCCCAGGCAAGCTTTGAGTCAAATTCGCATGAGGCTAGTGCCTTCAATGGCTGGAGGATAGTATATTTATGGTTGCGTTTCTCGGTTTTCTTTTGATGCATTCAGAGGCGCACAATTCAATGGCATGGATCTCTGCTTGGAATATAGATGGGGCTTTACCTAAAGATTTTGACATCCTGCATCTAGGACCATAAACCCCGGTGCCGACCCCTTGTTCCATTTTAGATCCATCTGTGTACCAGACCAATATACCTCATTCGGGCTGTAGTGCTCTCATTGTTGGGCGATCTTTTATGATCACTTTAAAGGAGCGTTGGAATCCCTTGTCTTTGGCATATGGTCTATTGGTTTGACCAGCGATTCGACTCTGATTGTGTCCAGAATCGAGCGCATTTATCGTGGATTTGGCCAGTCAGATCACCTGACTTAGTTGATTGGGTCTGGATTACTCTGGACGCGCTTAATAAGGCCTCCCTCCTCACGCTTAAATGCAGGGGAAGAAGGTCCAGCATCGTCTCCAGTGCTATCGTGGGGCAGGTTTTTATTGCCCCTGTGATACCCAGACAGACAAGTCTTTGCACTTTTTTGTAGCTTGCCTTGCCTAGTCTTTTCCTCTGTTTTGGTCCACCAGACCAGTGAGGCGTATGTGACTATTGGTTTTACAACCGTACCGTATAACCAATAGATCATATTGGGTTTTAAACTCCATGTTTTGCCAAAAAGTTTGCGGCATGCCCAAAGTGCCGCTGTTGCCTGTTTGGTAGTCCTTTCTATATGTTCATTCCAGTTAAGCCTGCGGTCGAGGACTATCCCCAGGTACTTAACACTGTCTGAGAGTTCAACCGTCACGCCGTCTAGGCTAGGGACTGTAAGGTCCACCTTCCTCATTTTTGTGAACGGTACTATGACGGTTTTACTGGGATTGACATTTAGTCCTTCCCTTATACACCAGTTTTTAACAAGATGTAGAGCATTTTGCATTTTGACCGATACTGTGCCATCATACTTGCCCTTAATTGTGATGACTAGGTCGTCAGCATACCCTTGGGTTGTTAGTTTTACCAGGAGTCGATCTACTACCAAGGACCACAGCAAGGGCGATAAAACTCCGCCTTGCGGACACCCTTTTGATGCTTTTACCGCAGTAGCGTCTCCTAAGGTTGAGGTAATTTTACGACTACAAAGGATGGCTTTTATCCATTTCGTTGTAGTTTCGTCTATACCTCTGTCTTTTGCGGCCCTTTGTATGGATTCATATGAGGTGTTGTCAAATGCACCCTCTATGTCTAAGAATGCACACATAGCCACTTCTTTCGCCACGAATGTCTTTTCAATGTCTTTTACTAGGCATTGGAGCACATTTATCGTGGAATTTGCCGGCTGGTAGGCAAACTGTTTTGGATGTAGTGGGGTTTTGGAGATAAACTCGCCCCTGATGTATTCATCTATGATTTTTTCCATACTTTTAAGTAGGAAGGAGGTCTGACTGATGGGGCGATAGGCCTTTGGTTCGTCCGGTGGACGATTCCCAGCCTTTGGGATAAACGCAACCCTGACTTTCCTCCAGTTCTTCGGAATGTAGCTGTGGATATAGCTAGCTTTGAAGATTGTTTTCAGGTACGGTAGGAGTTCCTCACTGCCTTGTTGGAGCGGGAAATATGCCGTTCGTACCTGATGATTTATAGGGTTTGAAGGTATTCAATGCTGCAATTCAAGTCTTAAAACAATTTAATTTTATCGATATTATTATTATATTATTTAAAAATTGGGGTGTAAACGTAATCATGGCGTATTAGTCAATTCAATTTTATTGATATTATTATATTATTTAAAAATTAAGATGTAAACGTAATCATAGCGTATTAGTCAGGGACCATGTTTCAAATCAGTGGATTCATTGTTAATACATTTTTACATGAATTTTTTGAAAAATAAATAATATTAAATTGCTGGTCAAATGAACTGAGGGATCCAGTTGTTTCAGTCATTATTTGCATTAGCTACACGTATTGGGAAAAAAATTTGACGATGGGTTAGTCAATTGAGAAACATCTGATTCACTGCTAACATTCCAGTCTTATAATTTGACAGAATATACAATTCAGTATTTTTAATATTAACTTTAAAGTCTATGAAAAGTAGCGTTGTAAATGTAGTCACGACGTATTAGGCCGTGACTATGTATCAAATCACTGGATTCATTGTTAATACATTTTTACGGGATTTTTTTATAAAGGAGTTTCTTTAAATATTATTAAATTGCTGGTCAAATGAGATATCCAGTTATTCCAGTTATTTGCACGAGCTACGAGTATTGTAAAAATTAATTTGACATGGGTTAGTCAACTGAAAAACATCTGATTCACTGCTAACATTCAAGTCTTAAAATTTGACAGAATATTCAATATTTTTAATATTAACTTTAAAGTCTATGAAAAGTTGCGCTGTAAATGTAATCACGACGCATTAGTCCGAGACTATGTGTCAAATCATTGGATTCGTTGTTAATACATTTTTACGCAGTTTTTTTGAGAAAGGAATTTCTTTAATTATTATTAAATTGCTGGTCAAATGAACTGAGAGATCTAGTTATTTCAGTCATTTGTACACGTATTGGAAAAATTAATTTGACGATGGGTTAGTCAACCGAGAAACGTCTGATTCACTCTTAATGTTCAAGTGTTAAAACATGACTGAATATATAATTCTATTTTATTTATATTGACTTTCAAGTCTATGAAAAATTGTGCTGTAAGCGTAGTCACGTCGTATTAGTCCGGGACTATGTGTCAAATCACTGCATTCGTTGTCAAAGTTAGTTTGGGTTGCTATGCAGATCCTAGTTACGTGTCCTTCTGGACAAATGTTAAGATGGACTAGGTATAGGCAGGCGCTTGACAATGATAATATCCTTAAATAGAAAAAAATATATAATAAGGTTTGAAATTTCAGTTTTTAATTTTTTTTTAATAAATTCCAATTACACCCTGTATATACACAGCTTCTCCACAGATTTGGCTAACAAATAGGAAACTTTTTCAGAAAAGTTAAGCTACAGTATACAGAGTGATCCCGATATAAACCAAAAATGTTTAGATTTTAGGTTTGGATAGAAATAATATTATATTCTATTCTTTTAAAGAAAACACCCTGTATTTTAGCACTCAAAATTCAAGGCCAAAACGACGTCATCGCAGATCAATTTTCAGTTTGCAATTTGGTGAAAAATCAGGCCTTCTGTGAAAAATTTTGAAACCCAATCAAATCGATCGAACCAATTAAAAATGGCGGTAATAATTGACGTTCCTATCACGAATTATTCACGGTTTATATGAGACATCCGAGTTCTATTACGTAACCGGTAAACATGCTGGAACAACGGTCAAAAACGCGTTTAAAGTAATCTGGAACGCCCACGTTGTATTTTGATGGATACCCAATTGCCTAATAGACCAAAGTGTTTGAGATGAATATTTGTTACGATTACGAAACGCGGTGCAACATGCCTTCGAAAATAAGTGGATATATTTTGAAGTTCATTGAAAATTTAGAGGATATGTCTGATAGTACAGGTTAGTATTGCTGCGATTTAGACATGATTTATTTAACGCGTAGGTGTACCAATGTTATGTATGTTATAAAGTACTCTGACGATATCATAAGCCGTTTGTAGCAAAAATTCTAGACAATTACTAGCTATATTAAACATTACTACTTAGTTAAGATGCAAAATGTGGTTCAGCCCTTACCGTTAGGGTAAGGAAAGAGTTTAGGAAAAAAATCAATATATTTTTTACCCAGGATTAATGGTATACATGCTTCTGGGACACCCTATATAGGGTTCCTAACAAAGGACTTTTTTCAAACCTTGCAGTGAGTTTTAACTTAAAAAGGAGAATATCTTAAAGTTTTATTGTGACATTCGCTTGTTTTATTTAAAAATCACATCAGCTGCCTCTCCCTCAAAATAATGTGTTACGCTTTTTCCTTTCTTCTAATAGGCGCAAATTCTTCACTCCAGCTTAGAAGGAACTCAAATAATCTCAAATTGAAAGAAAAAATTTTAAGTTTGAGAATTTAAAATTAGAAATTGAGTGAATTTACGTATGTCGATACGTAGGCTAGAACGAGTTGTCGCCGAGCGTACAAATCACAGAGAGTAGGGGTGGGTTTTATTTATGAGGCGCCACGGGCTTGTAGACGGCACAAGCGAGAAATACCCCAAAGTTGAAATATGAAACTTGTTTTAGCTTAAGCTTCGCGACAAAATAAAAAGATTATCACAAATTTGTTAGTTTTTTCCTATCAAGAAAACCGATAAATAAAACCACAAAAATAAGTGAGAAAATTAGATCAGATTTAAATGCCGAAAATTTATCAGTATTGATAATGGAAAAATAATCACTCAAAAATTAATCAAAAATCAAAGTCAGTAATAAGCAAATACTCAAATGTTAACCAAAAAAAAACCCAAAGTCAGTGATAAACAAATACTCAAATATTAATCAAAAGTAAATCCAGGACGTTTTAACTATTGAGCGCAAGTAATAAAAAATCAGATACTTACTTTAGCGGCCCTCTCCTCTGGAACATTGAAATCAAAAGCTAATCAAATAAAACAGGTAGATAGACAAACAAAGAATCGGTTTATTGCTATTAAATGAAATATATCATGGCTGATCAGGAGAAAGATAATATGAGAAAGTGACCAGTAATTCTAGCAGATTAATTTATGATAACAACTGTATTTCAACGAAAAATAGTAGGCTTTACTCGGTTACTTGATGAAATAAATCACACGCCTTATCTCAACCAACGCCGAAATATTTAATCGCAATCCATGATGAACACGTTAAACATTAATAAAAAAAACGTCAATAAAATATGAACGAAGGCCAGTGATACGGTAAATATCTACTCATTATGGGAAAATTCAAGTAACTCGAATAATCACTTAATCAATGGCTAATTAACGGACGTCAAATCATGATTTGTTACAGAGCCGTATTACCAACTAACTATGTTTATCTGGGTATCAGTTATAATACGTTGGCAACAGCCGCAAAAAAATTAAAATAACTAGTTCGACTCACGGCGTTATTGCGTCAGTCAATTAATAGTTCAAAATTCAAACCAAAATCAGATTGGTTCTAGATAAAACGAATTTAATTGAATTTTAGAATTCGATCAAATAAAATCAGGCTTAGGCTAGACAAAATTGGCCCAATATTCAAAGTTCATTTAAAAGAAAATATGAATAAAATAAATGTTACTTTAGTTAAGGAGAAAACGTTCATCTTTGTTCGAGAACAAAGCAAAAAAAATAACAGTTAGAGTTCGTAGGGTAATTGCACGCAATTGTCACAAAATATATATAAAGAAAATAGAAATATCTCACTTGGTTGATGAGTAGCTCCTCAGGCAGCTTCCAGAAAAGAACTGCACACGGGAGAAAGAGACTTCCTTGTCAGGCGAAGGACAGTAATACTCTATAGGTATTACAGCTAGATAGGCGTAGCCAAGGAACACCATGTCGTTAGCGATACTCGACGATAGTAATATCCGTCGATAGCAATGAACCCGAGGGTAGAGGTAGCCCTGTCGATAGGACCCTGTGAAACAACACATATTCAAGGTTCCACAAGTAACTCTTAATTGAAGAGCATTATAATATAACTCGGTAATCAAAATCAACCATCAAGGAAAAGAGAAATCAGAATTAAAAAAACAATAATTTTCCTGTGTAGGGGGTAGCCGGTTGCTTATCGCTAGATAGCCTTACAGTTGGACGAGAAGGTCTCCGTAAGAGATTAGAAAGGTAATTAAAAATCCGCCCACGTGCGTCACAATGACAACAAAATTGCAAAAAACCCACTCACTTCACTAAAGCAGCATTCAATTCTTACAAAGGGCAGTTTCAGACACCAACACTCAATAAAAGATAAGGCACAGATATGAACTGAAACTATAAAAATGGCCCGGTTGGAGAATCCCATAAAAGGTAACATCAAAAATTGATTCCAACCGGTACCCAAAAACTGCTGATTCAAAGCAAGATCGACGTAGAATGACGCCAGTAAATCGGAACTCAAGGATCAGAGAATCCCCACTTCGAAAATCTCGCTCCACCAATGAATGCATGACTTGACAAGTCACATGTTCCTTCAATAATTCATCCAAGGGATTTAGACAATGGAAACCTGGAATTTCGATGTATCGGCATCTACCAAAAAAAACCTACTCAGAGTAGCCAAAAGGGCATTGTCATTAAACCACTCCATCTAATAAAATTTCCTAATTATTCCGAAGGCAATTAAGTAACTGCGCGCGATGCTCAACTCGACGCCCAATTCAAAAACAGTATGCGCTGAAGTTACCGTCCATCAGTTGCTCGCGACGTCAAAGGTTCCTGGCGACATAGCTAGATTTACGGTTTCATAGCTTTCCGGAACCGGAAAACTAGAAACCACCGACTTTACTCTCGGGATCCTTACGCGCCAAATTCAAACCTAAATTAAAATTTGTCTAGCGAGGCGTCGGAGCGAAGCCGGACGGAATCTACGAGGGTTTTTTGCTAATAAATATAATTGCGCTTGAAGCTATAGGAACGGTGACGAGTTCTAAGGTTATTTACGCTTCGATATACCATAGCCAAATCGGCCCGTGACACATCACTTCCGGTGTGGCCGGAAGTGACTTCAACTTTAATATTTCATGGATCACCCCATATTTGATGACAGATTTGGATTCATTATCAAATATGGAACGATTTTTTTTTGTAATACATGTGCACCTATAACACGAACCGTCCTCGAGATACTCTTAAATTTAAAGACAAAATTGAAAAAATGGTTTGAGATAGTGTTGGGTATATAAATCTTCTTGATTTCATAAGAAATCCAAATTGGTCAAAACATGCAAGGTAATTCCTTTGAAACATTAAAAATGTTTTTACTTCCGGTTTAAGCGGAAGTGGCTAAAACGTCACAATATGTAATCGAGATTGCCTGATTTAATATTAAACTAACCCAAAAAACACCTTGTAGATTGATTATTTCGAATAGCATTGAGGATAATTCATAGATACTCTACAAAGCTTTGAAAGTATCGGCTTTCATAAAAACCAAAGCAGAATTAAAATGTAATCCCTCTGCACCTCAGAGATGAAGCATTTCCGGATCAATGTTTATTTACCTTTTTTCGTTGGTTTTGGCCTGAAAATGCTTGACGGTCAAATAATACAACACTTTGCATGTATCTGTAGCTTTTTTAACAAAAGTACAACCACCCCACAGTTCCGTTATGAGTCTCAATTAAACCAATAGGACTGCACAACAGTGACAGTTAATGAGTGGAGGAGCTAGATGAAATTTATGAAAATGATAAATGCAAAACGAAGCCAGTATCGTTTTCTGCTAGATTAGAACTCAATTTGGGCATGCCTTCGGGGAGCTTTAGTTTGATGAGCCCGCGAAGCCAGCGGAGGGCCATGGGTTTCCCTCGCTTATCTAGTCCCGCCCAATAACTGTCACTTTTGTCAATTTCTATTGGTTTAATTAAGACCCATAACAGAACTGCGGGGAGGATGTACTGGATTATGGACCTTTACATAAGAAAAGCGATTTTAATTTAAGACGAGAATTGCTGGATATTGCTATTAAAATTGAATAAATTTAAACAAAAACTCACCTGCAAATGCTTTGAAGTGTTTTGGTGCCATGCCATCCATGCCATCGCTCTTGTAGCCATTAGTTTGTACCCTGTATTATATCGAGTGACTCCCTCCCCACGATCAATCAATTGATGAAGATTTCAATATTTTTCTAAATAAAAGTCAAATCATTTTAACATTAAAAATTTTAGTTCTTGCATATTTTTTGATTTTGTCGACGACAAAAAATTTAAAAACCGACAAAACATCATTCTCGATTTAAGCCAATTAGGCTCTTACTGATCGGTCACACGATAAAGCAGAAAGTGACAAAAGTTCTAAATACTGGAATATCTTTTGGCATTCCCTCGTAAGATCGATATGTTTTAAAGTATTGTTGGTTGCCTGGCTCGAACATTTACATATGCATCTGCAGCGTTTTAAGATCCTTTACACAAATAGTGCACTATGTAAAAATCGACCTCTCCTATTGATTGATCCCTCTCGTATTACAATATGTCTTCGTGATGCGTTCGATTTCTGTCAAGAGCTCTCGTGGTGTAGAGGTTTAGGCAACTGGGTCTCACCTGGACGACCTGGGTTCAAACCCCGTTGTTTTTTTTTAAGATTATGTTTTTAAACAGTTTTTTTCTTGATTTTGGGTATGTCTTGGGTTAGTTTGGGTTAGTACCTGGTTAGTTTTCTTTACCTGAGCCCCCGTAGCGAGCGAAGCGAGCGGAGGGCCATGCGGATCGACCAATAGGAAAGGCCGATTTTTATATAGTTCACTATTTGTGTAAATGATCTTATAATGCGCAGCATTTAAAGATCCTTTACACAAATAGTGCACTATGTAAAAATCGACCTCTCCTATTGGTCGATCTATCTCGTATTACGAGATGTCTGCGTGATGCAATCGATTTCTATCAAGAGCTCTTGTGGTGTAGAAGTTTAGATCGTTGGGTCTCACCTGGAAAACGCGGGTTCGAACCCCGTTGCTTTTTTTTATTTTTTTTAAAGATTATGATTCTAAACAGCTTTTTTTCTTGATTTTGGGTATGTCTTGGGTTAGATTGGGTTAACACCTGGTTAGTTTCCTTTTCTTGAGCCCCCGTAGCGAGCGAAGCTAGCGGAGAGCCATGCGGATCGACCAATGGGAATGGCCGATTTTTATATAGTGCACTATTTGTGTAAAGGATCTTATAATGCTAATGCGCATCTATATACCTCTGAAACCGGTAAGCATTTATACATTCCGTACATCTATTTGGCACTCAGTCAGCGCAACTTCATTGGTCAGATTCGAATTGAAAGGCATCAGAGTCCGAGTTTTGAGTGCGAAATCGGAATGTATAAATGCTCCCGAGACCGGTATCCGAATATATCATGATATATATTTATTTAACAATATTTGCCAGAATAGAATTATTTTATTATGTACCTTTAAATATTAAACTACCATGCATGTAAAGCCAACACAAAGCAATCAAAACTAAGTCAAAGTATGCCCAGATTCCAAAAAAAACTTGGTTTATAAGTATTAGGTGCACAGATTTCGCACTCCAACGCTGATTAGTTTTAAATTTGAATTTGACCAATGAGATTGCCTGTGTCGATCCCAAATACATGTACGGAATGTATAAATGCACCCAGTAAGCGAGCAACCGTAAGCGATAAGAATATTTTATTCTTGGGCACTTTAAGCAATCTTTACAAAGCTAAATAAAAGATTAATTTTCATCTTACCTTCGATATGTGATTACACATAATTATGATATTCTATATCGCCATGTATCACTTATTTAAACACTAAATGATCGTGTATAATAGAGTTTAAATTTACCAAACATCAAACACTCTAGTAGAAGCTAGAAACGGCCATCATTGCTCTACTAAGTACTAATCCGCATGGCTTCGCTATCAATTATTTTAATTTTTCAAAACGCAAAGGTAGCTTTGAAATTAAAGGAAGCATTGCATCCTTCTCGCACTCAGCTATTTTCCTATTCAGCCTAGCTAAGACAGCGACCTCTGGTGAGGTGACAAATGGGGGCAAGAGAAACAAAAACAATGCAATTTCGGTTTCCGTTTCCCGTTTCCTCTTCAATGAATCAAAAATAATGGCTGCAAAATGGTGTTTACATATTTTAATTATTTTTCTTGGAAACCGATAAAATCTTGAAAACTTACCTATTTTGTTTATTTTGCAAGGTTCTAGAGTAGTTTCTTGCGGTCAGAACTGTGGGGAACCTAAACAATTTTCTTTTAAAAGCCAAAATTATTATACACTCGCAAAATATAATATAATAATTTAGTACATATTCCTATTCAATCTTTATTAAATCATTCTTCGTGTACTTTGCGCTAAGTAGCTATGAATATAGTTTTATAAATTAAAATAAGTGTCTTGGCTAACGCTAACATAGCTTGTAATACAGGGGGGATGCAAAAAGTTGCGTGTTGCATTTGTACGAGATTCAATTTTAAATATGAAACTTTTAAAATTGCTAACATACAAATATCAATAAATTGTTATTCTAACCGGTTTTGAGTCATTTGTTGTGGTTAAATGTTCCGAATTGGCATAATTTAAATTTAGTATACAGGGAAAATACAAATATATTTTGCCTTTTTAAAGGTCTGCTTCAGTAGATCAACTAACTCAATATTTGGCATATGCTCGTGTTGAGCATAAATTTAGTGACTCAATGACATATTTTAATAAAATATTTTAATTAGGTACGCAAGATATCAAGATGCGGTATTCGGTGTTCGTTTGCTTGGTCCGCGATTTTGGCAAAAGTTTGTTTTTGTTTCTTCTAAACACATTTTTATTTTTATTTTCCATCATATCGATCTTTAAATTTTGATCAAAATTATTTTGATCAGTTATTATTGGGTCAAGAATTGTGTTTTTGTCAAACGGCTTGCTCGAGCCCCTGCTTTGACACCTCTAGACTTTTTCTTGTCAAATTATCGAAGGCAGATAGGCAAAACTTTATTAAATATCAACATCGATACTTTACTACATTCACCTTAAGAGCTTCCTAAAGCAAGAAGGTTTTAGCCTTAAATATAAAATAAAATACAATGGGGGTTTCTTATAGCCATGATAAATCATGCTTTAATTTAATTTTCTAAATTCAAAATGGACATTTCCTGTTCGTAACCAGCCTATACTATAACAAGGTTTAATTATAGCCAAATTGTGACTGCTTGTTCCATGTCTATACAATTAACAAGTCGATATTCTTTGAAACCATTATTAAAGCGTATTGCATATTGTTTTTCTCTGTAATAGGGACAAAAAATCAATCGATTTTCTATCGAGGTTTTCATTTTCAACATGCGAATTTATCGACGAAATGTTGTTATTGAAAGGTTTTTAGGTTACTAGTTGGAAATTGCGGCCATGGTTGTCGCTCATTTATCTCTTGAGGAGGTTATTCTCGAATAAAATCCCCAAAAACGTCGATTTTATTTTAATTTGTGCGTATATTACTCATATTATATAGGGAGCTCAAAACGAGTCTCCATTCCACCACTCTGGATACCAATTTTTTTTGAAAAAAACGGAAAAAAAATGTAAAAAATTGTTTGTAATAAAAGTATTACAAAACGAAATAAGAAAAAATAATAAAAAAAAGTTAGAGAAACGCGGTTTACGGCTAAAAAACGGCAAAGGAGTTTAGCTACGAGGTCGGAGATGGCAAAAATGGGATGAAAAAAATGCTTTAGGAAAAAAGAACAAACATTTTTGAAAAAATGGGAAAACATTTTAAAAAACGATAGTTAATAAAAGTATCGTAAAACGAAATAAGAAAAAAAAATAAGAAAAAAAGGAACAAAAGATTGTTCGGAGAGTAAATAAAAGTATTATAAACCCAAATAAGAAAAAAAATATAGAAAAAAAAAGAAAAATTATTCGGAAAGTTAATATAAGTATTATAAAATGAAATAAAGAAAAAATAATTAAAAAAAAGTTAGAGAAACGTGGTTTTCGACGAAAAAAGAGTTGAAAAGATGGGAAAAAAATGTCGAAACCGGGAGCAAAAGTTGAAAATTGATTGATATTTTTTCCGATTAGCCTTGTCAATTCTATATAAAAATTATCTCTTGCGTTTTTCTAACAAAAAAAAATAAAATTGCTCCTTTTAAGCAATGAATCATTGTTGAATATTTATTTCTTAATGACGTACTAATATTTAAGGGTATGATTCCTCAGGTCATTCTATAAACAATACTCCATAATATGGACGAACAACAGTTTAAATTTATTATTTTTTATTAACATTTATAATGACCAGTGGCGGCTTATGGGGGTTTTCAGTGAGAATACGAATCAAAGATGAGGTACCAAAGTGGCTATTTTAATTTACATATAAATTTTTCGAGAAGAACGACCAGGAATCAAAATAATTGGGAGACTAAATTATCGCGAAGTTTAAAATATGTTTGGTGATTGAACCCGTAAAAAAATGTGCGTGCCAAATAGAAATAAAAATAATGGATATTCCCGTGCGGTTTATCTGATGCATACGAAAATGTTTGTATATTTTTAGCGCCAGTAATAAAGATTTTCTTTTTCTAGTGACGATATTTTACTGAAACGGATATGTAATATATATTTTCAGAACTTTTAACCCCGTTTTCCCGTTGGTTTATTGTAAATTACTACATTTATCATCAAACAACAAGCCTTGAATATACTTTAAAACTTACTTAGATGACTTTTAGTTTGATAAAAACATATATTTAATTTCAAAATGATATATTTTAAAGATATATTTTAAAGAAGTAACAATTTTTCTTTAAAAACAGAAAAATTTGACATAATTATGCAAAACATTTTACATGAATTTCAAAAATCCTATATAGAAAGAAAATTCAACTATTCCACTATCTCCATAATCTTCAAATATTTATTTATTATCTCTTTTCCCAACAAGATCATATAAAAAAATCAATAAGCAGCGTCACAAAAGACTTAACATTAATAATAATGATTACAAATTACAACAAATCAAAGCAATTATAAATTTATAGATTAAATAAAAATATTTAAAATTTACACATTAGAAATTCACAGACATATTAATATTCAAAATTAAAATAGTAAAAACATTTCTCCCTCGCAAACGTGGAGATTGCCTTCTTATATTTCTCGGTCTCCTCAACTCCCCCTTATTTCTTGGGGCAAAAGTTGGAATGTTCTTATACCCCGACAACAGGGTCCCCTTTCGAAGAAAGGGTCGAAAGGGGACCCGACTTTGCTGGGTTACCCTGCTACCTCCAGTAGTTTTTTTTTTAAATAATCGGTGCCACAAAGTAGAGTGAGGGTGTGGTCAGAATATCCAACCGCTTGAAGTACAGGATATTTATTTATTTATAAAGAGATGCCTTAAGATACTTGATGTTTGACCTGAAACTAATACAAACTTAACAATATATACACATTTACAAATAAATACCTATACTCTACCACTAAGATGGTACCTAGCAAGCGTCCACCTGACCTAAGATAACCAAATAAATGACATGATATTTTAATTCTAAATTAATGATTATTCTAACACTGCACTTTTTGTGTTCTTCGGTTTCATGTAGTCCTTCCTGGTGGGGGAGAGGCGTCCTAGTGTCCTAGTCCTTGTTCCTGATTTTTATAGCATCACCTCGTGGATCAGTTTGTGGATTTTCCTGAATGGCATTTCCTCTATGGTCATCGTTCCTATGTTCCTTGTTAGTTCCTGTGTCCTCTTCGTGTACCTGAAGAATTTCGTCGCTTGCTCCTGCAGTGTCTGTTCTAGCGGTCTTGCTCCGGATTCCCTCTACAGTGTCCTTGTAGTCTTGAAATTTTCCCATCTGTAGTTTATGATTGTGCGTAGCATCTAGCATTCGAGCATGTGTAACTTTTCCTTGTTCGTCTTTGCGGCGGAGCTCCAAACCGGCGCGGCGTACATGATGATTGGCCTAACGTCTGTGTTGTACAGTCTGATCTTGATGTCCTTGTCCAGTCTTGAATGCGGCGTGATGTATGGGAAAATTGCGCTGGCTGCTATTCCTGCTTTTCTCCTGGTTCCTTGTATGTGGCCCTTGAACGTCAGCTTCTTGTCCAGTGTGACTCCTAGGTAATTGACGGTGTCCGTGTCGTTGATCCGTGTCCCGTTGATCGTGATGTGTGTCCTTTCTCTCCTGCGCTTCTGGTTGAAGTTGATTAGTTGCGTTTTGGTCTCGTTTATCTTCAACTTCCACTTCTTGAAGTACTCCGCTATCGTCCTGACGTGTTGTTCTATTCGGTGTGTTGCCGCTACCTGCTGCGTGGATAATGTGTATGGTCCTGCTGCTTTGTATGGCCTGGCTCTCCTGATGATTCTCTTCAGTTCCCGGGGGCTCGTGATTATCCTGTCCGCGTCCTGTGGCGGCAGCGCTTCGATCTCGTTTGTTGTCATTTGAACTCTTCTTCGTGTCCTGTCTTCTGATAGATTCTCTGTTAGGCTGCTGATGTTGGTGAATCATTCCATGAACGCATCCGCCTTCTCTGCCTTGTCTGTGATGATGCTTTCCACGCCGTCTCTCGTCACTTTGATCGGTGGGACTGTCCATGGACTCTTGCTGCTCTTGATTTTCTTGATGTGCTTCCATATGTTGTTTTCACGGCTAGCGGCTGTGATTCTGTTGTTCCAGGCCTCGTTGTATGAATCCAGCATGTCTCGGGTTAGTTTGCATTCCTCCAGGTAGGCTGTTCTGTCGTTCGGGTCACGACGTGTGCACTGATATATCCTGCGGAGTTGGTTTCTTCTCGCGATCTGTTCTTAAATATGTTGCGGCGGCTTGCCTTGCTTCAGGTCCGGGTTCTTGGGGACGTGGTGTTCCTTGGCGACGCTTATTGTCCTGGTGATGACTTCTATGGCTTCTTCTAAATTTGCAGGGGTTTTCCAGGTCGCGATTTATCCTTAACTCCGTGTTGATTTATCTCCTGAAGTTTGTCCAGTCGGCGTTCCTGTAGTTGTACGTGACTCTATAGGTGCTGCGAGGGCTGGCCTGTATGGTCTTGAACATTACTGACAGGTGATCAGACTGCAGTTCCGTCATGGTCCTTGCTGGCGAAGATGCACCGGGCTATTTCTACGTCTAGTGTGGCGTCGGATACGTCGTACCGCGCGATCCTTGTCCTTCTGTTCGGGATTATGAGGTTGGCGTCGTTCCTGTCGATCCAGTCCCTGAGTCGCGTTCTTGTCCTGTTGCCCGTGCTGTTGTTCTACGAGGTGCGCTTGGCGTTTAGATCTCGTATGAGCCGCGTCTTCGGATGGTTGAGTAGTCCTTCTAGTTCGTTCTCGTCTAGGGCTTGATTTGGCTTGTTTTTATGCTGAGATGATCTTCAGGTGGTTCGTTGTTATCGCCACTGTCTCTATACTGATTGTGTCTGTTGCCTGCTCTTCGAATTGGATGCTTTTCTTCACGTATAGTGCCACTCCTCCATACGGTTCGTGGTTTGGCCTGTTCTTGTATATCATCTCGTATCCTATGATGCCTGGTGGGTGATCGCTTACATTTGTTTCATTGACACTCAGTATATCTGGCGTTGTCCTGGCGACGAATTCTCTGAGCTGACTGACTTTGCCTCTTATTTCATTGATGTTGATGTATAGGATCTTCACTGGTTTATTTCGCTCCATAGGACGTCATCACTTCCATGGCTTCTCGTTCGTTGGTAGCTGCTGATAGTCTTGCCTTCAGAGTCCGGATCTTTTGGATTAGCTCTTTTATATTAAAGAGCTTGTTGAAGTCCTCGACCTCCCTGAAGAGCGTCTTGATATCATCCTGTCCGGCACTGCTCGGTGGTGGTAGTCCTACGGGGGGTGATGGGCTCGACGGCGATGGCGTCCACGGCTGGGGCGGGGAAAGGGCGGGAAAAGGTTGTTGGCCGCACATCACTTGGCTGTATTGGACTTCGTCTCTTCTCGGGCTTGGTCTGGTGATTTCTCTGGGTTTTTGTTGCCTTGGTGCTGTCTTCTTCTTATACACGTGCAGCTTTTTGCAGCCTCTGAAATTCGCTGCGTATTCCTCTTTGCAGTTAGGGGGACTTGGTCTTCGTTTACGCCTCTGCGCTTGATGCAGTCGCTGCGCTGGATCGATGATTACCCGATAATTTCACGCACTTGGGTTGCTGGTGGCACATGGTGGATCCGTGGCCGAATCCCTGGCATCTGTAACACTGAGAATAACTCAGTGTCTTGATGTAGGTCTCCCATTTTATCATCGAGTTGGTTCGTCCTCTTGATATCCCCGATGTTGGCCTCCTTTTTCGCGGTGACTAGGTAGAAATGGCTTTCTCCGCGTCTCGACTTCATTGGCGCACAGTTTATGATGGCCTCGTGCTCACTCTTCAGGGTCTTGGCAACTTCTTCAGTATTCATTCCGGGTGGTCCCTTGAAGACAACCTTCTTTATCGTCTCTCTCCTGGGTTTGAAGGTTTAAAATTCGATTGCTTCGTCTAACTCCAAGTGTGTGGTCAGTAGTACATGGTCATTTTCGTCGACCGTGAATACTTTTACGTCTTTGGGGATGTACTTCATGAACATGTCTCCCTTAACAATCTGCTTGATTTGCTTTCTGCATTCGTCATAATTGATTTTCGAAGTGATGTCTATGTCTCGTGAATTCACGGATTTGTGCAAACAGAAAATTTTTCACTTAAAATATTTTAAAGAAATCTAATTTTCATGTTAAATATTATATAAGAAAATGCTACATTTCAAGAATCTAAAATTTTTGAGAAAAATCGATCTTTTTCAGACTCTTCAATTTTCCGTACTTGACAAATATCGATTTTTTTTAACTCTAATTGAAAAAGCATGTATTAATTTTTCTGATAAATAAACAGAAACGTGGTCACTCGGAAATTTTGTAATTTGAAACAAATGAGAACATCTGATTGCATCCATCCATTTTAAATTTCTCAATTTAATAAATTATTGTCTTAAACAACCCCCTTTTATACCTACTTAAATGATTTATGCCAAAATTCTTATCTCAACTATCTGCTATATTAAACTAAACAGGCCAATAAAAGTACTCAAATGCTCCCCGACCATCGAGTCCCGACCATCCGACGGCAATAAATACTTCACCCCCTATAAAACTAGAAACGGAGGCTAAAAGTTGATGAAAACTGCTGCATGACAATCGATATCTCGACGAAACACCGGCGACCGTTTTTTCCAGTATTTCGCCAGGGAAAAGCCGCGATTTGCGGACTATTTACTTTCACTTTTGAACACGTTTTTTAGGGATCGGTCTACTGTTTATCCGGAATTAGACCTCAAGGTTTTTAAAATGCCTTGTGCCTTGTACCCCCTACAATTAATCTCATACACAAAGAATCAATATTCCTTTCTTTAAGCATATCATTAAGCAGCAGAACGTAAGGATATGGTACCAAAGGCAAATCTTACTTATCTTTGACGCTTTATTTGACATATAGGCATGGAGATTATTATTATAAAGTATAGTGAATATATCATTCGGTCTAAATTTTATCGTGGGTTCCGAGCCATTATCATCACCGTGTTGATCAAGATCTATACTCCCCAAACTGTCAACCCTCGTCGTGTGTAGTCGACTTTTGTTGAAGATCACTTGGGACTTTTAAAACGTGCTGCATGTTTTAGTTGAAATTGATTTAGACGTAATCGGCCCTAAAAGACACATTATCTACATTCCTTTTCGACTGTCATTCCAAGTATACGAAGTAGCGCATTACATACGTCTCGTCGCCTGGTCGCGATTTACGATAACGTTCTGTCGTTTCCTCCGCGAAACTGTTTTTCCGCTAAGGAAAACCTGCTCGATAATACCACTTCACTCTTTTTCTGATGTAATAACTAAGGAAGTTTTTAGGTGTATGTGAATTCTTCAATAAGCGCGTGTTATCTTGTCTATACAGGGTGTTTCGGGAGGAAAGGGAAATATATTAAGGACGTGTTTTGGAGGTCAAATTAAGAAAAAAAAGTCATAAATCATGGGTCCGGAAATGCGTTTTTTCCGAGATACAGGGTGTCACAAAAAAATAGCATATTTCCAAATGGTACGCCACTGTTTTTTTCAAAATAGGTATTTGTTTCTTAATGAAGAGTAACTTCAAAAAAAATGTGTCTTGAATTTTCTTCGTTAGAGAGATCGTTTTCGAATAATAATCAAAATGCAAACTGTTTTGGGATTATTTTTTTCAGACAATGCCTGCAGAGAAACAGTATTTTGATTATAACTCAAAAACGATCTCTCCAACCAAGTAAACTCAAGAGACCTTTTTTTCTTTATAATTGACTATTTAATTTAAATTTAAGCCTTAAATAGTTTTCCAGATTTTTAAGAAAAACTGATTTTCCATTTTTTTTGACACCCTGTATCTCGGAAAGAAAGCATTTCCGGACCCATGATTCTATGATCTTTTTTTCTTAATTTGACCTTCCGAACAAGTCCTTAAAATATTTCCCTTTCCTCCCGAAACACCCTGTATAACATAGTTGAAACATACAATTTGAACTTTCATCCGCACAGATTAATATACTGATTTTTTAAAAACTTTATCTCTTCATCTCTTTTGCCCCAAAGGTAAAACTTATTGTGAACACTAATCTCACCATGGCCTTTGACTGTGTTAATCGCGCCCTTCTATAAGAAGAATTGTATTATATCCATACGGTACAGAAGGACTATTTTAAATATTTAAGCTTTTGTGGATACATACATCATCAGCATTGGTGATGGAACTTTTCTCACTACTTGCCCCAAAAATAGCGTTATTCAGTAGATGTCTGCAATTTTAATAGACAAGCGTATTTTTAAATTAAACTTTGAATTTTTTAAAACATACCCAAAAAGGCTTTTAAAACATGATTTAAACAAAAATTTTATCGTAAATGCCTAACACACACAAAATGAAATACCGATTGGATATCTCCTAGACACTCAGTCGGGTTCGAGTCTCGCTGTGTGCATTCGCTTTCTTTATTTTATTTTTAATTTTATTTAACGTGGATTAAATTGGATAATCTTTACTACAATTACGTAAATCCGTCTAGGATCGATTGCAACCAACAACAGCCAAAGATTACTGAAAATTTACTGTCTTTGTCATTTAATTCAGCTCTCTGTAATCTATACACACCCTAATTTTCGCTCTTTTCCTGGGTATAAATGTTTTTCCCTTAATATGGCAGGAAAACTCCACAGACTTTGGCTTTCTCATCAATATTTTTTTGTATTTCTTTTCGGTGAAGGATGCGTTGACGATTTAAATCGATATCCAAACTTTCGGACTCCTTGAGCTCCATTATTTTGTCATTATTATTATTTTGTCATGTCAAATAAAATCAGAAAAAAATTGAATAAAGCATTTATAATTTTGTTTTTTACGGATATCTTTGCAAGCCATCAGAAGTCTAATAAACTAGTGATATTATTATTCTACTACACATCAATGCAGTTCCGGTCATTTAAGCTCAGGGGATGTACGTTTTGTGCATACGGGCCTGGCTAGCCCGAGCTGCCCTAGCCGAAGCACTTCATGTTTCTACTAATCTTTGAAGTGCTTCCCATGTTAATTTTCTCTTTCCTATCGGTCACTCTGACCTTTTTCTTCCTAATTTGGAGTGGTAGAGAAACTTGTTCTCGACCGAGACAGCACCACCCCATGTCCCACCGAAAGGATTGGTTATAATATTTCCAGATGTTTTCAGTCCTGGGGCATGACGCGGTTTTCCTCCTTTTTCCTTACACCCCTTAAAAATACTGATGCTGATGATATAAATGATGATGAATTCACCCAATACATAATATTCCGAAGGTAAAATACCCTCCCATTCTGATCTCCGGGTGGAGGGTGTACGGGGTGGATTCATATCGAAGAAAAACAACTTAAGGATTGACTTCAGCAACATCGGAGGTCTTAATGCCAACATTAGTTCTGTCCATCACCATCTCCAGACAGAAAAACCTAGTATTTTGGGATTATTGGGTCAGCTCGTCTACGAACACTGTCCATATGCTTTGCCCCAATTTCGAACTTCACACCAAGTTCCGATATACATGAGGTGTTAGCGCTTACGTCCGCAGTAACCTCTCATGTCACCGAGAAGAAAGTTTGGAATCGGCAAATTTTGATGTTCTGAAACTGTCACTAAAGGATGCTACTAAATTTATCTGCATCCTTTATCTTTCTCCAAACGAATCCAATTATAAACAACTCTTCTCCTATCTCTCACTAACCTTCGACAAACTTGAAACCACCGATCCAGATGCTGAAATAAAATTCGTGGGCGACTTTAATATTCACAACATCCCTTGGCTAAAGTTTTCTTCCCGAACGGATGATATGGGCAGAGAAGCTGATGCTTTTGAAATCACCTGCAGCCTGGTTCAACTTGTGGACGAGCCAACACGGATACCGGACATTGGAAACCATCAGGCTTACCTACTGGATTGGTTCCTAACAACATCCCCAAACTTTTATAGGATATATATTACATCACCACTGGGTATCTCTGATCACAGGCTTATATCAGCTTTGTCCCACCTATCCAACTCCACCGACCTCTAAAGCGTTTCTTCGCAAAGTGAGGCATTATAAACATGCAAACTGGAGTGAACTTCGTGACTTTTTCTTATTGTCATTCCCTTGGAGGGACGTCTGTTTTAAATCCAGCGATCCATCTGTAATTGCTGAATCCATTACAGAGGTCATTCTCATTGAGATGGGGACTTCAATCCCATTCTGTAATAAACGATACTATCCTGGAAAAGCATGGTTCAACAAAAGATGTACTCAGGCGGTTTCCAACAAGAGCCAAACTTATCGCAAATGGCGCAACAACCCTTCGGTTGTTTCGCGCCGAGCTTTTCTGGATGCACGGAATAGCTGCAAACTAATTATTGACCAATCCAAAGCTGATTTTGATCCGAGAGTCCGCGAGAAGCTTTTGAACTGTCCTAACGGCTCAAAATCATTTTGGGGATTTGCAAAGGCCATCGGGAAAAACTTCTCATCTTCAAGTTTTCCACCACTATTGCTCGAAGACAATTACGTTGCAGTGACTGCAAAGGAAAAGGCAGACTTGTTTGCCTTAATATTTGCACGAAATTCCATCCTTGATGCATAAGGAAAGACTCCACCAATATTGCCTAGGATCGCTACAACAATGCCAGAAATCGTTTTCATGCAAAAAAAGATAAGAGGGTTCCTTCGTCGTCTTGACTGCTCAAAGGCGCTGGACTGGTTCGAATTTCCCCCACTGTTTTCAAACAGTGTGCACTGAAGCTGACACCTATTTTAACTAAGCTTTGAACGACCTGGCCGTTTACTACAAGCATAATTTCCTCCGACCCAATCCAGCAAAAACTCAAGTGTGCGCCTTCCACCTTCGCAACAGGGAGGCAAGGAGACAGATGAATATAGTGTGGTACGGCCAACACTTAGAAAACACTGCCCAACTTCGAAGTACCTCGGGGTAACACTAGATCCAGTCCTCACATATAAGCGCCGCTGCCTCAACACTAGAAAAAAGGTATCAACTATAAATAATCTTCTCCAGAAACTGACTGGTAGGACATGGGGAGCACAACCAGCAACACTGAGAACCTCAGCCCTTGCATTGAGCTTCTCTGCAGCCTTGTCTCCCACTTTAGATCAGAAAAACCCTTACCAGCGACTGAGACTCATCACCGCAGACAGGAGCAGATTACAGCAATTAATTAAGACTTGGAGAAAGTTCAAACTTGGGACGACCGAAATTTGGTCCAGTTCAATGCAGCAAAGACCCAAGCAGCCACGTTTACCAAGAGGGCCAATACAGCGGGCCCTGACATTATTATGGCAGGGTCGACCATTCCTTCATCCTCGTCAATCGGACTGCTGGGTATCTCGGTCAACAGCAATATGTCCTGGCATGACCACGTTGCTAACATCGCAAAATCAGCCTCAAAGAAGCTTGGTGCGCTATTTCGCAACAAAAAACTTTATACACCGCAGCAGTTGCTCTTGCTCTACAAAGCGCAAATAAGACCGTGCTTAGAATATTGCTCACATATCTGGGGTGCCGCACCAAAGCACACCCTAAAGCTGCTGGATTCCATACAGAAGAGAGCAGTGCGTCTCGTCGGCGACCCGGAGTTGATCCGGAATCTAGATAGTCTGGAACACCGCAGACATGTAGCCGAGATATCTCTGTTTTACAGATACTTTCACGGCAGATGTTCCCAGGATTTGGCCCGCTTCATCCCGCCCCTGGCAGCTCCTGTCAGACAGTCACGACAGACGGCAACAGCCCACCAGTTCATCGTACAACTGGAAACTCCTAGAACATCGTTTTACAAGAACTTGTCTGGCGCACTGCATCACTGTGGAACTCACTCCCAGAACATCTGTTTCCCACTAATTACAACTTACAAATATTCAAGAGCCGTGTCAATCAACATCTTCGCACACACACCGCTCGTCGAGCGCCATAGGGTCTCCCTTTAGTGTGTGTGCCACTGCCATAAAAAAAAAAGCCGAATACGCCGCTCCAGTATGGTGCGCATCCGCTCACGCAAAGCAAATCGACGTCCCTTTGAATCAAGCGGTATCGCCTAATAACAGGTTGCTTGAAGCCTACGCCACTCCATCAGGTATACTCTCTCGATGGTATAGCACCGCCTCATATTAGAAGAGCAGTGGCCGCTGAGGCAGAAGAGGGGCGACAAGAGACTGACCCAAGGCATCCACTCTATGGCCACCAGCCAGCTAGACCCAGACTCCGATCCCGCCACAGCTTTCTGGCCAGAACTGCACCTTTGCAGGGCTCTCAGGAAGCCGGAAGGCTCCAGAAATGGGGCGCTGAGGTCTAAGACCCAACCACCCAACAAAAAGAGGAGCTGGCACCGGGACATTTCCTCCCATACCCAATCTGGAGAACGCTCACCAAACTTCGTACAGGAGTCTCGAGGTGCAGAATAAACCTGCAGGAGTGGGGAATGCTACCAGAAAACGAAAACCCTCAGTGTTCCTGCGGAAAATCCAGAACCCTTCACACCTGCTGACCTGCACCGACATGGGACAGAGCTGCACAGGAAACGACCTAATTTTAGTAAATGACAGGGTCATCAGAGCCGCAAATTTTTCGGAAGGACATAGTGTGATCCGGACACGTAAAGTAAAGTAAGTAAGTACCTATTCTAACCAAACTATATACCTTATTCTACAATAGAGGTATTTTCCCAGCCCTCTGGAAGCGTGCTAGAGCGCAAAATGTACCTGAGAAGGGAAAGAAAAATATTGCCAGTAACTACCGTCCAATATCTTAAACCCCAGTAGTGGCCAAGGTAATGGAAAAAGTCATTAACACCGAGATCCTAAAATATCTTAAACAAGAACAACATAATATCTGATAGGCAATATGGATTTAGAGCGATGTAACACACATCTGAAATTCAACTCTGGAAAAACACGGAGTCCCGAGTCGTTGCTCTTGACATCTCCAAAGCTTTCGACCGGGTGTGGCACCAATCACTCCTGGACAAATTCTCAGCTTATGGCCTTCCACCGGCTCTACATGCGCTATTGTCTAGTTTTTTGGATAAAAGTAGTATTTAGGTCGCTATCGATGGTGTCTCGTCCGAGGCATATGCCAAAAATGCTGGTGTTCCGCAAGGTTCGGTTTTGTCTCCACCTTTGTTTCTGCTGCAGATAAACCACCTACTAAAGCTTACTGAAAACTCCATTTACAGCTATGCAGACGATAGCTGTCTTGTATCATCCATTTCTTCTGACAAGCCATTATCATCGGCCACTCTGCGACAACTAAGAAGACAACAGACTGACTCAATCAATCGAGACTTAAACACAATTCTTGAATGGGGATCAAACAATCTTGTAACCTTCAATGCCAAAAAGACACAGACTGCTGTGTTCTCCCGGAGAAAAACTAAGGGAAACTACCTTGAGATCATCATGGAGGGGGAAATCCTTTCTCCATCCTCCAATCTTTCGCTTCTTGGAATAACCACGCACTAATTTTTCATGGGATGAGCATGTCCGAGGTCTCGCCAAGTGTGCCTCTCAAAAACTGGGTGTACTTTTCCGTGCCAAAAAATAGTTCAGCTCCCATCAGCTGCTTGCACTCTATAAAGCGCAAATTAGACCTACTCTGGAGTATTGCTCTCACATTTGGAGTTCTGCTTCCAAACATACTTTGCTGTTAGACTTATTAACGACAAAACACTGACTCGTTTCCTTCACACCTTGGAACATAGGCGGATGGTGGGTGATCTCTCCCTTTTTTACCGATATTATCACGGAGGGTGTTCGACCGAACTGACAACTCTGGTTCCCTCCAGTGCCAGCAGTCGTTCCACATGACGAGCTAGAAGCTCTCATCCATATGCTCTTCAACAGAGCACACCCAGAACCAGCATCTACCAAAATTTTTTTTTCTGGCGTGTGACGAGTATCTGGAATTCCTTACCAACCGAATTGTTCCCTGTTGGCTACAGTCTAAACATCTTTAAGAAAAGAGTCCATCGGTATCTTTCCTCCTCGCCGTTTCCTACTTGCAGTGCCCATTAGGGTATTATAGACAACGCCTTTGCAATAACCGATCCATTTGAACCGATAATAATACGCATGCGTTAAGTCTTCCACTTTGGTGTACCTAGAGGCGAGTGACTGAGACACTTCCAATTTGGTATGACTCTCATAATTATAGGGTTTGTTTAAATATCAATGCCGGAACCTACTAAAACTTACTTTGAATTAGCCAATTAAAGTCCAATTCAACTCAAGGTCGCTGGAATAGCAGCGAATTATTAAAAACGAATCAAAAACCATATTATAAAACGTCGAAATCTTATCTGCCTCAACTTTGCCGTACTTATATCAATCAGCGGCAATGCGGGTAAACACATCGAACAAGGAAACTAAAATGTGTTGTATAATAGTAACTTTCATTAAGCAAACTGATTAAGTTAGATTTTCCGATAAAGTTGGAAAAACTCGCGGAAAAACTAATGCAAAAGTTGTTCACTTGCAGTTAGCGATCTTAATGGGTTTAGTTGGGTAACTTTATGGAATCTTGCGATCGAGCTAGAAAAGTTTGTAATGTTTACTTAAAACGCCAAAAAGGAATATTGTACTCAAGTGATATTAGCTTGAAATTATTCGATTATACAGTTTAATGGTCCTTAGATACACTAGTCTCGTCCCCCTAGGGTGACCGTGCCTACGGGTTTGCTTGTCCTTAATTTATGACATTCGAACATTTGTTATAAATTACTGTTGGTCGTAATAGAAACTCAGTTATAATTTTTCTTCTTTCAGATCGTTCCTTCTTAGTCGCCAACTACTCCAAACCGGGACAATGCCATATAATCTACTGTTCGGACGGCTTCTGCCGATTGGCCGGCTACTCTCGAGCCGAAGTTATGCAACGGTCGGCTTCCTGCTCTTTCCTGTGCGGTCCGCTTACGTCGCAGCAAGCTGTGAACGGCTTGAGGGAGGCGTTGCAGAAGGGAGTAGAGAAGCACGCGGAGGTGCTGTATTATCGGAAGGACGGTGAGTACCACATGATATTTACGGGCTTTGTTTATTATAAAGACAATGTTACGGGTTAAGGTAGTTGGGAGATTCAAGGTCAAGTAGGCGGGGCATAAGTTATGGCCATGTTACGTCAGAGGAATGAGGGGGGGGGGTCTGTGAGAATGGTGGTTCTTTCTCTACTGAAGGTCATAAACCCGATAACCAAAAACCTTGACAGATCAAAACCACGTTAATCAGAATACCAACAAATTAACATCTACGTATAGCATCAAAGTACCCATTTTATAGAATCTAAATGTTGAATGTACAACTAATATTAATATATTTAAAGTTTTTTCATCAGTAATAGATAATGAAATGTCACAGAATTATACACTGGAGTAAGATCTGGACTATATTTCGCGATTCTATAAACTCCGAACCCAAACTGGAACGCCAGGGGAGAAAACAATTCAAATAATATAATATATTTGAAAATACAACCTTGCGGACATAACAACAGTGTAAATTTTAATTGTTTGAAAAGCGGGGCGTGATAATGTCCATAAATTTCGAAAACTATTCGAAAACAAACACTTAGACTTGCCGAGAAGATTAAAGTTTAGTGCGCAAGGATTAGTAAAATGGGTAATATAAATTTATGGGAACAAGTTTAGTGGCAGAAATAAAGATTCGAATTACGAATTTTAAGAAGCATTGATTTTTTAAAAATAACGTGTTAACAATGTTGCTGAGTGTGATTTAATTTGTTGCTCATTGGTGGTAATAAAATTAAATCAAGCGGAGTTAAATCGGGATGGTGGCTAGTCAGTTCGACCCCATGCATGATGAACAATAAAAGTATATCTACGGTGTAGTTTGGGTTAGCTTGCCGAGAAGATTAATGTTTAGTGTGCAAGGATTAGTGAAAGGGGTAATATAAATTTATTGGCAGAAATAAAGATTCGAATTAAAAATTTTAAGAAGCATTGATTTTTTGAAAATAATGCGTTGACAATGTTGCTGAGTGTGATTTGATTTGTTGCTCATTGGTTGCAATAAAATTAAATCAAGCGGAGTTAAATCGGGTATCTTGGTGGCTACTCAGTTCGGCGCCATGATGAACAATAAAAGTATATTGTGTAGTTTGGGTTAGTTAGGGATTACCGGATTTTTAAAGGGTTTGTTCTCGAGAAATTAGACATTTTTATTTTATAGGATACCCCTGTAACTAAGACCTTCTTATTCTGATGATGGGCTTCATTAAACTGAAACGGGGCATAAAAAGAATTCCGACAAATTTTCAACTTGATAAGATATCTTCAAAAGCTGGAAATTCCTAAAGATAATTTTCGTAGAAACCTACAGGCAGAATTTCAGCCAGTCATTCGGAGATACGGCAACCGCGTACGTCTGATTTGGACTTTTCGTGTGGATGAGATAAGAATTTCGAAATTTTGTCGCAGCTAGGAGGACCCAAGATAAAATACCATGCTCTTTGACATTGCACATAACCTTGGACTGTCAAGATGGGTCAAATATGGTCGTAGTGCATTATTAAATCGCCCTAAGTATCTTACAAGCGGCATTTCCGCCCTCAAGCTCATTTATATTCGGAAATACGGCAACCTCGCATTTCTGAATCAAGCTTTTGGGGATGAGGCGCAAACTTCCGAAGAAAAATCGTATTTGGTACATGGTTGCAGGGATTTATGAATTGCCAAAAAAAAATATTATCTTATTACGCTCTTTCTGTCCTTTTAATGGGCACAAACCTTCACTCTTTTTTCGCAAAGAGAGATCGACAGGAGATATATTGGCCTATGTCACTCATATATGGAGTAGGGCAATTGAGAACTACGGAGAGGCTCGAGCGATTGCGTTGGATATTTCAAAGGCATTCGACAGAGTTTGGCATGACGGACT
>MU182454.1:326301-348951 GCA_016904865.1 Pissodes strobi | reverse complement strand
GAAAAAGCTTTGGTAGGCTCTATCGCTCGGAGGGCGATAGAGACAACATATAAACTTGGTTAATCCCTTGGCGGTGACTTGAGCCACATGACGTCAAGGTTGTTCGGTTCGAGTGTTTTCTCGCGGTGACATGAAAGGTCGCTAGAATGCTAAGCTCAAAAAACTTTGTTTATATTTTTTTATTTTTCTTTTCAAAAATGTTATTATTTTAGGTATTCAAATCCAGTTCTGTTAGACCACTGTTTAGGTCATATTATTTTAAGAAAATAAATATTTACTAATGCCAACTAATCACTGGTGTGTCTATTACTGGTTCTTAAATTTTTGCTGTCAGTAACTGGTGCCATGGAAGACATTTTTTTCATGATCTAATGCTAATTTTTTAATGAATATTATAAAATTAGTGTATAGTTAAAATATCAAACACAAAAACCTGTTGTGAAAGCCAAAGAAAATTATACATGAGATATGCGAATTTTAGAGGCCAAATCTGTGTTTAATAGTCTAAATAACTAGTGCGTTTACCTTATCTCTGCCATAAAAAATGTTTCATAACAATTTTCCGTGCGAGATCGGGAAATACGAGAAAATCGATGCAACACGCAGAAAATCATAAAAAAATTCTTAACTATTCAATACTTGAGTTTGAATAGACAACTTTGTTTTTGATGCATTATGGGAAATTTGAAGAAATTTGGCTGTCAATATTTTGACATGACGATGACGTTTAGGTAAAAATATGTACATTTGTACATTTAATTGAGTAAAATCTCTTTAAAAACGGTTTGAAGGTGGAAAAATAGGTCGGTCATGATCGTAAAATTTGGAAATTTCTTGGTGATTAGGTGCAGTTTCTGTCGATTTTATGAGAGATCGATATTTATATTTTGACAAAATTCCAGAGGAGTCAGAACAGGCGACCGAATAGAGATTCTGTAAGTTTTTTTAATCCTGCCCTCCCTTTCATATATTTCCAATATTTCCTTTATATATACTATTCCGTCCATTTTAACACTCGATAATACTCCTCAATGTTTTGTTCTATGAGTATTTTTTCCGATTCTATTTCATTGACTTCTCTAGCTCCCAACCACCTGGAATAAGTAAAGAGCGTGGTCTCAGCATCGTCAGTTTCAGAGCAATACGTGCATGTGTCTGTACCCACCTTTGGCCTTTCACACAAATACTTCCTTAAACAACCATGCATTAAAAGCGTTTGCGTGAGGTATAGTTATACATTACATCAGAAACATACTTTTTAGCCCATGATTTTTGCAAGAATTAATTTATAATAAAATAATTAATTAATTAATTTATAATAGGTTTATGTAATTTTAACAATTAAAACAAACCTTTTTAAAAATCCTAACGAGCAAACCGTCAAAATTTTTTTAAATTTTTTTGTTCATTGGAAATATTCACATTTTAACAAGTTGGCATTTCTTTTAAGAGACGTGTGATGATAACGAGATACTGAAATGATTTTGTATTCAACGAGACCGAGATTTTTCAAGCGACGAATTGAACTGGGAAGTTCAGAATCAGAATCAAAATGAGAGCCAATCGACATGTTTATTTTTACGATAATCGTTTCTATATCAAAATATGGTAGAATAGTTTCTGCGTTTATCAGGCAACGAAACTTGTTACCAGGTTAAGCCCAACAAGGTTTAGCCGCAAGTTTCATTTTCCGGTGTCGAACACTAGCAACACCATATTTCCTGCTGACCTGATTATGGAAATTGTTACCTATACTTACCTGGAATGTATGGTTTCTGAGATTGAGTCGTGAGACTAGCCCCTAAATTTCCCTTTTCACGGAATGGTTTCAAATTTGATAGATAAAAATCTGGCTACTATTAGTTTAAGCTAAATTTTACAAAGATGGCAAATCTCAAAAACAACGGGCTTCTCTAAATACCTCCCTTAATACCGAGAATATTGGATAAATTTAAAATGAAGGCACCTTGCTTGTTTGCCCTAAATATCATTAATCATCGCCTTAGAAATAGTTGTATTCTGAAAATTCTAACAACGAATATCATCATCCCATCCCTCGAGCATCATTCTTTTTGAAGAAGACAGTTTCTATTTCGATGCCAATAGGTATAACTCATTTTTAAAATAATAATAATTGCTTATTAATGTAGTTGTGGTGACTAATTTGTCGCTTTGTTGTGTGAAAGAAGTTGCGGTACTTTTGAAATGTAGGTATGTTCTATATTGTTTTGGAGGATTCATGTTTATTCACAAATTTTTGTCTCTTACTCCACTTCATATTCAAACATATTTTCCAAAAAGCGTACATATGAAGTGGCGTAAAAGGCAAAAATTTGTAAGATTAACTTTTTGAATGTTTTGACGTTTGATACACAAAGCACATAATTGGCCTTAAAAATTCTGAATGTCGAGTATAGGTTGTATGCATGTATGTGATAGGGTGTGGCATGACTGATTGTTAAGCAAATTGACAGCACACTAACTTCAGCACTGCTTTTATGGCTTCCCAATTTCTTAAGGGAGTTCCTCAAGGGTGTATATTATCTCTCACACTGTTCCTGCCCTAGTCAATGATCTCTTAGACAGGACAAACAATTATATTTGCAGCTTGGCAGACGACAGCACTCTTATATCCTTATTCATGTCGCGGACCCTAATGACCTGTTACTTGTCATTGGAACCGTAAAAAATATCGGCGAAAAGAAACACACAACATCAATCGACAATGACCACATAAAAATTCAACAAGCTACATCTTTGGAAAAGGGTTCACAGAATTTAATTTTAAAATGAAAAACGAAGGCTGAACCACGTTTTTGGGTGAAACGACAAATATGTCACTCAAAAGTTCTAGTTGGACCGATACAAGGGCGTGTATCTCGGTTTTAATGCCTAAACTCGCCTAATGCGACAACTTCGAACTCCGATCAGCCAGTTTAATCGCTCGATAAATTAATCATTGTTTTAAATGTGTTAATGCCAGTATGACATTCATTGATGTGTGATATTCAAAATACTGATTAATTTAGCTGTAACTAGTCAGGGTTCAAAGTATTAAATCACACATATCACATTAACCGTATATTTTAATCCTTCATTATTATGTGGGCTTGCCACTTGTTCCGGAAGGGTCTCTATAGTCTGATAGGATTGAAACAAACTTCAGATTTCAATTTAAACATCCCCGTATGTTCGACTACAATAAAACAGAATTCCGTTCCAAGCCAAGACGGCGAGGACTTAGCTCGAATACGTGAGGAAACCTAGCAGGAATTTCGTGGTAGAATTTATTTTCCTTCGTAACTTTCATGACCTCTGAATTTGTCTAGTTACTTTTTTATTTTCTTGGCAAGTTTTCATACTTTTTTGACCTTAAGCAGTTTTTAAGTTGTTAAAGGTAAAAGTTCGACTCTTTTTAAGAAGGTTTGATAAGTTTCTATAGAAATGTAGTATTTTAATCCCTGAGCAATCAATATATAGGCATGTCTATGCTTTAATAGCTGGTTTCACTTAAGTAAGCAATCCTCACATTTTTATAACATTTGAAAATGATAAAATGACATAACGTTTTAACAAGGAGTATTATAAGAACTATATAATTACAAGATCAATCGACTTACCTGTAAGGAAGATCGATCGGAATTATCCGAGCATCTCCGCCGTCCCTCATTACACTTTGTAGTATACAACTTTTTCCCAATCGGTACAATTTTTAAAGAACTTATCTAAAAACATGGTGATTTAGCCGACCCTGACTAACCGCTCGAGCTCATCGCCTTGATGCGTCATTACAATTTTGGTTCGTGAGATTTTTGATTACATTGCATTTGGGTTAGTTTGGGTTGGTTCCAAATATCGATTGTGTGATATCAAATTGTTCGTAACAAGATGCCCTTTCTAGATATGGTAATGAGCCACCTTTGTTCCATTTGAAAAAAATGAGTAAACGTCATAATTACGATTTTGTAAACTTTAAATGAACCTGTAAAACAAATGAAAAGTAAAACTCGATCGAAACTATTTTTCCCTGGCAACATTAAAAATTTTAAGATGGTAAATGTCAAAAAGTGACAAATGGGGTGTCATTGTACTCACAATGCGATTTTCTATTGAAATAAGTCAAAATATACCGGGTGTCCCATTTAATATAAGAAATTAATGGTCACTTCCGGTTAAACCTGAAGTGACAGAAAACAATTGAATACGTCAAAAAATACATATTTATATACTATTCCTACACACCGAATTTCACTTGTTTATCTCTAAAAACAAAAAAGTTATAGGGGTGAGCCACTTTTGAGAATCACCCGGTATACCCATATATACCAATTTTAGACGAAATCGGACATACTTAAAGTAGTGCCCCCTTCCCTACCCTTGAAGGTGTAAACTTAAAAATATTGTAACAAGCAAATTTTGGCGAGGCGGCGTGCGACATTCAAATGGGCGAGGACGTGACAACCCTGCAAAACGAATGACGCAGTATGGTGTTATATAATACGGAGTATATAGATAGATTAGAAATAAGGCGTAGATATAGTTATTGTACGACAGCAGAGTCGACTCATGGCGTTATGTAATTATGATGACTATACTGGCGAAGTTTTAAGGTGTAAGGCGGAAATATTAGTGGCTGTATAATATTGGCGAAATAAAACGTGTTACTAAAAATTAATCGTTTACAGATCAGAAGTGGGATAACCTACGTATTGTGTTATTTGTTGTGGAGAACGGTGAAATACGCGATTTCGGCGAGTTAAATCGCAGTGGCAACTTCTTCTTTTTTGTGAGTGGCGATATCACAAAAACTCATAACAAAAGGCGGGCGTTTGTTGCTATCCTTGACAGTGGATTGACATTTGGCGATTTTTCAGATATTCACGATAATAATAAAGAAGTATGTGCTAATTAATTAGTGATTATTGGACAAATTGTGGCGTATTTCAACTGTGTTTATTGGCATTGGTGTTTAAAAGGCGTTTTCAAGTGATTTCCTATGGAGGAAGGCAGAAGTGACGAGTTAGAGCTCGATTACGAGTTGGAATTGAGCGACGGTGACCATGGCGAAGGCGATTTGGCGATGGAAGACGAAACAGTCTCCATGGTACATAAGCTGTTGAAAGGCGGTTTGGCAACTAGTAACCAGCAGATTGTGGCGGCCGAAATGGCAAGGGCGGCGAAGCAAAAGGCGGCCGAAATGGTAAAGGCGACGAAACAAAGGGCGGCCGTTGGTACTGGCGGTATCAAGGGCATCAGAAAAGGCGATAAATCAGGTGAGAGCGCTCCTCAGGCGGTAATAGAGCATGCTTGTAGCGATAAGGCGGACTCCGCTTGCAGTTTGGGCTGTATGGGGTCAAGGGCAAGGGCAGGCGGCGACATTCTTGACCCTTTCGATCCTGACAGCCGGGACTGTAACGTAGTCAGGTGGTTGAGCTAAATTGATCAGTTGGGCGACATTCATGAATGGTCGAACTATGAGAGAGCGTATTTTATGCAGGCGAAATTGCAAGGCGCAGCAAGGGGCTGGTTTAATCGGCTCGATGAATATGACCTCTTATGGGAAGACTGGAAGGCGGCTCTTAGGAAGGCGTTTCCTAGAGTGCATGACTTTGCTCAGCTGCTTAAGGAGATGATAGCGAGGGTTAAATTGGACGGCGAAACCATGACCCATTATTATCATGATAAAATGGCGTTGATCGAAAGGTGTGGGCTTTCAGGCACAAAGGCGCTTTCGTGTCTGATTGACGGTCTACCTCTCGATCTACAGGCGAATGCGAGGGCATTTGGTTGCTCTTCCCCTGGCGACTTGTATACTGGCTTTCTTTCCTCTTTTGACAGATATCGGCGTCCATCAACCGATATTGTTGAATTGGAGGGGCAAGGAAGTCCAGGATCATGCGCAGGCGAAGGCGATGAAGACTTTGCGGTCTTCTGAGGCGATTCTCAAATTGAGAGAGGCGTTTGGCGAATTTTGGGTATTCAAGGCGTACTATTTCCAACTGCTAGCGCGGGCTGGCGTTTACGAGCAAGGCGTTTGCTGACTTTTTGGCGAGGCGAGGTGCAAAGGGCGAATGGTTAGGTTGAAGGATGCATGCGAGTCTGACTGGCGAAGTGCAAAGTGCGAATGGTTAAGTTGAAAGGTGCATGTGAGTGAGTCTGACTGGCGAGGTGCAAATGGCGAATGCTCTGTTGGCGAAAGGCGAGAGCTATGGCGATTTAAGGTCCAAACTTCTTATTCTTATTGAGATAGCAACAGGCGAGTGAAAATCTGATAAAGGCGTAATATAAAGGTGATATTTGATAAAAGGCGTAAGGTTGCAACCACAGGCGAAACCTTTAGGGTAGGCGATTTGGTGTTATGGCGAATGCATAGATCGATAAGATCTGGTTGATTTACTGGCGAGTTAAATTAATGAGGGCATTAATTGTTGCAGGATGGCCGAATGTAACAAGCAAATTTTGGCGAGGCGGCGTGCGACATTCAAATGGGCGAGGACGTGACAACCCTGGAAAACGAATGACGCAGTATGGTGTTATATAATACGGAGTATATAGATAGATTAGAAATAAGGCGTAGATATAGTTATTGTACGACAGCAGAGTCGACTCATGGCGTTATGTAATTATGATGACTATACTGGCGAAGTTTTAAGGTGTAAGGCGGAAATATTAGTGGCTGTATAATATTGGCGAAATAAAACGTGTTACTAAAAATTAATCGTTTACAATATAGTTTTGTATTGCCATCGGAACTATAAACCCGTACCAAATTTTAAGTCAATCGTATATGTAGAAGTGGTTCAAAATTCAGTTTCAAGATTTGTCCCACACATCCCATGAGTTAAATAAAAGCTTGTAAAAAGGTGTCTAAATGGTCTTTTCCCCGGTCTAAGATAAGGTTTTAAATAATAGACCACTTTAAGCTATTTCCAGCATAAAAGTAAAGCAGTTTTGGAGAAAAGCTATTACCTAGATATGTAATGTTTTGCCTACGTACCTGGTTGTTTTAATATTTGCCCAATTTCATCCCATATATTCTGGCGCCTTTGCTAATTACTGTAATCCTTATTTTTTAAATTATAAATTTCGCTATATTGTTGTACCAAAGTAATTAATAATCCGTCATCCATGACGCACTGCGAATGACGTCATCCTCACGCATCGCGTATACGGATTTACTTCTTTTTCAATTATTCTCAGCGGATTTCCGTGCTTACGATGCGTCCGATGTGTATGAATGTGCTTTATCTCATTTAAAAGAAGGCAAATAATAATTTTCATATATTCCGTGTGTCCGATGCGTCCGTCCGATGCGAACAAATGCGCGCGTACCTTAAAGCACATACACACGTATCGGACGCATCGTAAGCACGGAAATCCGCTAAGAATAATTGAAAACGATTTAAATCCGTATATACGATGCGTGCGGATGACGTCATTCGCAGTGCTACCATGGATGACGGATTATTAATTACTTTGGTACAACAATATAGCGCACTTTATAATTTAAAAAATAAGAATTACAGTAATCAGCAAAGGCGCCAGAATATATGGGATGAAATTGGGCAAATATTAAAACAATCAGGTACGTAGACAAAACATTACATATTTAGGTAATAGTTTTTCTCCAAAACTACTACTTTTATGCTGGAAATAGCTTAAAGTGGTCTATTATTTAAACATCTTATTTTAGAGCGGGGAAAAGACAATTTAACAACTTTTTTTACAAGCTTTTATTTAACTTGACTTGTTAGTATGTATGTATGTGTAGGACAAATCTTGAAACTGAATTTTGAACCACTTCCGATTGACTTCAAATTTGGTACGGGTTTATAGTTCCGATGGCAATACAAAACTATAATGTTGTTAAGTTTCAAGGGTAGGGTGAGGGGGCACTCCTTAAAGTATGTCCAATTTCGTTTAAAATTGGTAAATAGGGGTTTTTTAAGACGACCATTACGGTTTTTACACTGCCTACGAGTGAATTAAAATAAGCGATTGAGTCCCGAAAAGTACTATTTTGCTTTTCTATGCTTGGACGTAACATATCTAAAAGATCAGAGAATTTTTCATGAGTCATCCGAAAGTATTGGAAAAATTTTGCTTCATCTCTTACCAAACAGGGTATGAAATTCTCCATAGAGTTTTCTCTTGATATTTATATGGATCCAAATTCATTTTTTCCTTTTCTTCGCCATTTGTTCTTCATCTTCAAATGCGCATGCAATCCCAAATATTTCTTCTTCAGAACTACTCATTTTAAATTTCAAAAACAAACGCAAAAGAGAGAAGTTTCGTACTAGCCCGCTTCGACGATTGCACGAAATGAAAATACGGGAAGCAAATACGAATATAATGTGCGATGATGATAAAAATATTGCGATTCGTCCGATGCGTCTGTTGCGTCCGATGCGAACAAATGCGCTTACCTCTAGGAATCCCCATTTTATGCTGTTGGGGGCCGCGTAGTTTTTATGTTTTGATTTAAGACGGGCGGTCCAGTTGCCCCGAATATTGTCTTGAAATAATTGGGCAGCGTGTCGGGGGCAACTGGACCTTTACGGATCCAGTTACCCCAAAGGGGTCCAGTTACGCCAAGGTTTACGAAAGAATACTATTATCATTAAAACTCAAAATATAATTATTATACTTTACCTATTTATATTTTTTTCCAATGGTATGAAAAAGACACAGCCAGACTATGCAATTTATTTATACAGATGAACAATCCTACATAAAAAAATCTGAGGTAGTTCCTAAACTATCTCAACCTTTAACAAGCAAGTCAACATGGTTTATTTTGCTACTGATTTAACAGATTTATCAAATCTCATTAACTAACATGCTTAATATTTTTTTATTGTTCCTTTTATTATTATTGTTTTTAGGGAGACGTCACTTTTTTTTGTTATAATTCACTTATCTAATACAATTTCAGTTACCTATTCTCTGAAATACGTATATTTTTAGAGTTCAGTTTTATTTTATACATATTATAAGTATTTTTGAAACGTATAATAGTTTGTTATTAATAAAAGCTGTTTTACTAGTTTTCAATTGTATTTTTTCATTCTTTATATGATGGTTATCTCATTACAACAGCGCTTAACCTATTTTTAATGAAATTACTTCCAGTTCTGTATTATTTTTCTAAAAATAGTAATGTTTTAAAAGAGGTCCAGATACCCTACGCAGAACTAAATGTATTTATATTCTCAATAAACACGAGTGGTCCAGTTACCCCCAATTAGGAGGGTAACTTGGCCCACTGGACATACAAAAAAAATTAAACACAATTTGAGCGATTTTATTTGTCACTTTAATTTTTTTACTGGTTGAATACTTCAAGTATATCTTAGTTAAGGCCCTTATATATTGTAAAGCTCATTTAGGTAAATTGCGTTTATCTATAGAAAGTTTAAACGTATAGCCCAAAGGTTCACGTTGTAAAATCATGACTCAATTACCCCACCTTACCTTACTTATATCTCACTCAATAGTGCGCTGGGTGGAAATGATGCAGGGTATCACAATAAAATTATTGGCATATATAGCTTAATCATAATTTAAGCTTCCAAAACATCTATGTCATCATTAATCAAAATATCGTCGAAAATTTCATCCATTCTTCGAAGCCTATTCTCTTCAATTCAAACCAAAAAAAAAAGACACTATCAAATACATTGAATCATAACCATACAAAATATAAACTCTAAATTGTGGGCTTAAATTTAAACCGGGCTTTGAGCAATTTTGGTATCTATTATATTCAAGAAGCTTAATATTAATTAACATTTTAATATCTAAATAGTGTATTATGCATTGACGAGCATGTAGTGATAGTAGTTATATTATGCTGATAAAAATATAAGTAGTTTATAGTTAAGTAAAGGATGAAAATCTATTAATTTCTGGATGAATTAGGTTATTTATAATTTTAGACCAAAAATTCATTATGAATGAATAATTGTGAAGCCATAAAGAAAATAAAATAAAAAAACGTACTGCCCCGGGTGAGGATCGAACTCACGACCTTAAGATTATGAGACTTACGCGCTGCCTACTGCGCTACCGAGGCACATACTCACTTTTGCTTACATTGTGTAAAGATTCTCACTAAGGCTTATGGTATTCAAAATTAATCAAAAGACCAAATATTTATAAAAATCAATTCGCCTCATATTTTTCTTTAAACAGTTTGCAAATACAATATCACAATCTTAAAATTAAACTACTATCCACTGCGACATCTATTGCGGTTCCTCTGAACTAGGCCAAATTCCAGAATGGATTTAATAATATCTGTTCGGATGCGCAGTAAGAATATTATTTCACTAGTTCGGCTTCTGGCGAATAGAGGCCGCGGCAAAACAGAAAACTTTATTCGGTAGCGGCGAGCAATCGATGGATACCTATCCGCAGAAAACCTTCCTGTGATGTGTACACGGCTTTAAAGGCGGATGTGGCCTACGATTGAATACACGCTGCTGTCCTAAATTGAAATTCATATTTAGAATATTACGTATGATGGCGCTGATAGCTGAATTTTATTATTATTATAGCCGGTCCGGTTTATTTTAGTCCAGTAGTGCATTAAATTAATTGTCACGAGGTCTTAATGCAGCACGTTAAAACCAATAGAACCGGACCGGCTAAAATTCGTATCGTCTGAAAGAGGTCTTACGCTTAGTCTTAGCGCTTTGCCTGATTCTGATTTATGACTCGAAAGACAGAGGCAAGAAATTGTTTTTTAAATATACGCGATCACATTCACAGTTGATTTTCCAAGATTTGTTGGTAAGTAACCTTGAAAAACAACGAAAGAGAGGTTCCTGTTTATACATTTATTATGCAGATCCACATCCAGCCTCTCCTGTAAGAGCCCCATTTAAACAAAAATTCACCCCTTTAATTTTCTAAACCTATGTAAGTATGTAATGTAAAAACCCATACTATAACTTGTGCAGGTATTATGTGACATACCCTCCATGTGGACCATAGTGCTTTAAGCTTGGCTTATAATAAAGCCTAGTTTATCTTAAAAACGCGTTTGCACCACTACCAAAATTGCTAAAAACCCGGTTTAAATTTAAGCCCACAGTTTTGGTTGCTTAAGCCGAGCGTGTATATTTTGTATGGTTATTATTCAATGTATTTGATAGTGTCTTTTTTAGGTTTGAATTGAAGAGAAAAAGCTTCGAAGAATAGAAGAAATTTTCGACGATATTTTGATTAATTATGACATAGATGTTTTGGATATTATAAATATATTTTTTTTTAGTAGGGTTTAGGAAATGCATATCTGAGCACGTCCAAGGCATTGGTGTTGTAGCGCCCAGGACAGTGTGGGACTCCGGTATATCCGACCCACTAAAACCCTTTCCCTACATGCGAATGGCACTCGATACTGGGAACCGCTTTCGCATTACTTCAATACCGATGCCGCATTTTGCCTATTTCAGGCAATATCACAAATGGGTTTTTCCATCTTCCATTCATCTATCTCTTGTTTAGATTTGCATCTTCACCAGAAGGTGTGATTATCTTGCTTCCCGCTCTTTAGTTTCGATGATGCTTCTTATAGCTTTATACGCCGTGTTCCATAACTCCTCTGTCGAAACCAGACATTCCATAATATTCTCTGCATCAAAGCGCCTCCCTGTATTTCTTGAGAATTCATCCCTAGACTCCTCCCATCTTTGGCAGGTGAACATCGTGTGGTCTACGTCGTCGGTATGTTCGCAGTAAGTGCATTGCTCCATATCGGCTCTACGTCTGTCAAAAAGATACTTTTTGAAGCACCCATGTCCTGAAAGTGCTTGGCTGAGAAAGTAGTCAACTTCTCCGTATGGCCTTTCCAGCCAGACCTGAATATTTGGGATAAGGCCATACGTCCAGCGTCCCTAGGTGTACTCTACCCACTGTTCTTGCCACTTGGCAACTAGCGCAGTCCTGGCTTCTTGCTTGTTTCTCCCTTCATATATTTCCTTTCTTTCCATTGCCATAAGTCTTATCGGGGGTATTCCAGCGATGACTTGTGCTGATGCCAGGGGAGTGGTACGATATCCACTACATACTCTTATACATAAGAGTCTTTGAACCCGGTTTATCCTTGAAAGGAGTGTCTTAATATTTGCCGCCATGTACCATACCGGGGCTGCATATAGTATTTGGGAATGGACCACACTTGTCACTACTCGTCGCTTTGTTGCCCTGGGCCCTCCGATATTGGGCATCAAGTTGATAAGAGCTTTCATGGTCTTCTCCGCTTTCTGGAGTATCCTGTTAATGTGTTCGGCATAACTCAGAGTTGTGTCCAGCCACACCCCGAGGTACCTAATGGACTTGCTCAATTTGATGACTGAGCCTTGAACGTTAAAACTGATCTGACCCAGCTTTCTTTTTGTGCTTAGTAGCAACGCTTCAGTTTTTTCGGGTGCAAGCTGCAAACCCCTGCCCTTTAACCAGTTGCCTACTCTAAGGAGTGCTGTGTTTGCAAAGTTTATTAAGGCCTCTTCCGTTTTAGCTACCACCACCATTGCTACATCGTCCGCGAATCCTATAAGTCTTACGCCCGTCGGTTGGTCTAGCTCGAGTAAATCATCGTACATAATGTTCCAGAGAGTTGGACCCAGAACTGAGCCCTGTGGGACGCCGCTGCTTGTTTTTTTATAAACCGTTTTGCCTTCTGCTTCTAGGATTATTTCCCTATCAGACAGGTATGATCTGATGAGGTTGATAAGACTTTCTTCAATTTCCCTTCTTCTTAATACGTCCAAGATTATTTGCTAGGAGGCGCTGTTAAAAGCATTTCTTACGTCCAGGGTTATGACAACACATAAGCGTCTATGCGAAGGGGTGAAGGCAGCAGCCTCTTGAGCGGTTCTGACTACTTCCATTATGGCGTCTGTCGTTTGTCTTTTCTTCCTAAAGCCGTATTGCCTATCTGACAGGCCTCCAGTCCTTTCCAGTTCGTTGTTTAGTCTGGCTAGGATAAGGTGCTCGAAAAGCTTTCCTTTAATGTCCAAGAGACAGATAGGTCTATAGGAGCCTGGACTATCCGCTGGTTTATCGCCTTTGCGAAGGAGTATTAGGGTCGCTCTCTTCCAATCTTCGGGAAAGATACCTTGCTCTGCAAATTTGTTGTATGCCGCAAGTACGTACCCTGGACGTTGCCGAGCTAGTTCTTTGATTACCTCCGTAGGAACTTGTCCGGGTCCCGGTGCTTTGTTAATCTTTAGTCATTGGTATGCTGAGTTTAGTTCTTCTATACTAAATTTTGTAAATATTACAGTTCTATCACAGTTAAATATCACAGGTTCGTGCTCGGGAAAGAGGTGTTTTGCAGCATTCTCCATCGTCTTTTGAGGCCTCGGTGGGAAACCGAGCAGCCCTTTCATTACAATTTTTTAACCGTCTCCCCATATATCACAGTCAATTTCATCGCACAGTGTTTTCCAGCAGGTTCTCTTAGCCGTTTTTCTTTTGTTTCGTAGTGCCCTTTTTACTTCCTTGTCGGATTCCCAAAGTTGTAGGTTTTGTTGCCCCTGTCTTCTTTTTGCTTCTCTTGTACATCGTCTCCTTTGCATGAGGCATTCTTTTCGAAGCTCCGCTATCTCATCGTTCCACCAATACACGGGTCTTCCTCTACCAGAGTTTTTCTTTCTTGGCATTGATTTGTTGCATATCTCTTTGAGCTTGTTGGAGAAGCTCATCCGTGGTGTTGGGTTTCCATCTTCTGGAATTTGATTTATAGCTTTTTTAAGATTGCCCATGTCGAGTTTTCTAGTGTTCCAGCCCCTTGTTTTGTGTCTCGTATTTATACTTGCTGTTGTTTGTTTTGTTATATGAAAGGTAATAAAGTAATGGTCGCTTAACGATTCTTTGTCGCTCACTTCCCATTCCGTAATGAGGTTTTAAATGTTTACGCTTGCCAGAGTCAGATCCAAAATTGATGTGTAATTTTGGCGGTGGAAGGTTGGTTTATCCCCTTGGTTGATGATTGACAGGTCGTGTTCTGCCATCCACTCCGTCATAATTTGACCTCGATTGCCGGTTATCCCCATTCCCCATTGGGGAGACTTGGCGTTAAAATCCCCAGCTATAATTGACTTTTCCTGGCAGGATCTTATGCGCTGGCCAATTGCTTCAAGTATGTGCCCGAGCTCCGAGATATCTCTGTTTGGGGAGGCATAACAGTTGTATATGGTAAAGACCGCTGTAGCGACGTATGAGAAGCCAGTGCCTCTTCCTTGTTCTTTGACCATGAGTTTTGGATTTAGTGTTTTAATGGCTGTATTTATTTCCTCATCGAAAATCCAGTCCTTCCTGTTGCGTATGGCTGCTATATTGGGTTCACTAATGAGAATTATTCCAGCTTTAATTTGTTGAGCTGTAGCTAGGGCCATGTCGTGTGCTGCTTGGTCTGCTTCTGTTTGTGTTAATTTGCAAGACTTTCATTGATGGTTCGCTGATTTGTTCTCCGGTTAGGTTCACCTTCTCCTCTGCGTTGCTGTTTGGAGGGGCACTTGGAGTAGCCCGATTGGTGGCCTTTTTTGCAATGAATGCAGTACTCTGAGTTTGAACACTCGGATGCTTTGTGTCCCTCTTTACTGCATTTCAGGCAGCTGTTTTCCCTGTTTGGTCCGTTACACTGTGTTTTTGTGTGTCCATGTTCCCAGCATGTAAAGCACTTTACTTCGTTCTGCCTTTCTATAACGCGACATCTCATCCAGCCTATCTTTATATGTCCCATTTGTAGTAGTTTGTTACCCTCTAAGGCGTTTATGACTACTGTCGCGTTTTGTTTGTTTCCAAAGGCGGGTCTGAGAGCTCTTACTTCGAAACTGTCCTTATTAGTTTCCATAGCGTTTCCTATGGCTTTTCTGATGTCTTTTTCCGTTGTGATACTGTCCAGGTCCCTTATGTGTAGCACTTTTCTGTCTATACGTAAGGTAACCTTTGCATTTGGAAACCTTTCGCAGATTTCCCTCTTTAGGACTTCAGCTTTATCCAGACCGTTTTCTATTGTGACTAGCAGTTCACATTTCCTTGTCTCTCTGGTTTCTCTGACTTCTACTAATTATTAGGGCTTCTCTTCTAGGGTTACGAAGTTTTGCCGTTAGACTTCTTTCATCTCCGGCTCGCGATGCTTGTCTACTATAGCTTCTGGGGACATTTTGGGTGTTGCATTTGATGACTTGTATTTTTGTGCCAGAGAATAAGTACTGGATCATTCTGGTGGTGATCGTTCCTACAACGCCTTCCTTCTCCGGAAAGACAAGTTTTGTTCTGTTTTGTCTCATCATGTTGTTCTTAACATTTTGGATGGCTTCAAAGATGTGCACATCTTCGGCATCCTCTGTGGCTTCCTCTTTAGTTATGATGGGGTAGTAGATCCACCGGTGGCTGCTACTTACGTTTCCGTCCTGGTCAGGAAATCCTAGTGTGTGGGACATTAGAGCTACCTTCCCTTCTTCTTTGTTTTGTTTAATGAGGCCTTCCTTGCCCCCAAACTTTTCTAGAGCCCTTCTGATGGTCTTGTCGCTTGATGACAGCTTCTTGTTGCATGGTAGGCGCTGGCGCCTCCCTGATTGGGTTACTTTTTTCAGGTATTTTATGAAATACATCTTCGTTCCAATCATCTTCTGAAATTTTCTGGAAGTTTTCCAGAGTCTCGTCTATCTTAAGAGCCCGCCACTTTTTTGCTCTGTTTTGCGTTTTTGTGCATTCTACACACTTTTCTGTGTTTTCATTTTGTGTCATATTTTGTATCATCTGTTTGTATTCTTCTAGGTCTCTTATTTTATCCATAATTTCCTTGTCGTGTCTTTCTTACATGGTGGCGATTTGGTTAAGATAGTGTTCCTCTATATCGCTTTTCGTGTTTCTGGTATCGTCTAGCCAGTTAAAGACTTCTGGTCTCTGAAGTTCTTCAGCATGCAGTGCGAGGCGTGACACCGCATCCGATATCTCCTTTTTGGGTTTGTACATTTGCCCGACCACTTTTTCCATAAATCTAATTTCCTTGCATGTCTCTAACAAGATGGTTTTGAGCGCTGCTTCTGGGTTTTTGTTACGTTTTCCGTCGTTTTTAGGTGGGCTATCGTTATCTCTTTTTCTTTTAGTTTGGCTTGAGGTTTCTACATGTGGTTCTGTCACTGGTTTCACTTGTGCCTCTGGAAGTGAAAAAGTTCTCGTTCTGGATGGAGTTTTTGGGATTGAATCCCTCCTTGCAAATACTTGGTTTGGTACTTCACTACTGTTTTCATTTAGTGGTGGTGGTGTTCTCAGGACTGACCCTCTTCTGCTAAATGGATCTACTTTTTCAGTGTAGAACACTCCGTCTTCTCCTGTAGGATGGTGTAGCGGATTTTTGCCCCCACCCAGAATCCGTGGGGCAGCCTACCGTAGTAGAGAGGGATTCTCGACCGTGCGCCGTACCCTCCTGGGGTAATTTATTCTTTAAATCCGTCATTTCATCTTTGTTTGTTTGGATTTCTTTTTCGGTTTTTCCATCTCCCTAGACTGATTGCCTTCTCTACGCCATTGAGCTCAGCCCGCCCATTTATAGCCTCCCGTTCCGGGTCAGACGCTATTCTTGTGCCTTTTATACCTACGGGCAGGTGTAGAAGGGAAATAGGAGATGACCCCATGCCCTCGAATGCTCTAATAGCAATGGGGTCGGAAAGAACAAGAGTTGATCAAGGGAGATCGGACAGCAAAAAGGTAACGGAGGGAGTCTGGCCCAAGACTAGTTGAAAAAGAGCCCAGACCCAGCTAGGGTACCTCGGGTTCGCTAGGCCCGTTCTCATTAGCTATGAGGCCCTGGGTTGAGGGCCTCATAGCTATTATAATATAGGTTACCATTTGTAAAGGTTAATATATTTTGGCCTCATCTATTGTAAACAATTCAAATCCATTTGAGCAGTTGAAAAGTTAAACTGCAACTGGTAGCCTTGCATGCATTAATAATCCAAATTATTTTCCGTTTTCAGATTTGTGAGGGTGCCGGATGTCCGTGCTTTCCTGTTTTATGTGTTTTATTTTGAATTCTTTTTCGGATTTTAAATTTTATTAAAACATTAAAGTTCATGGTTTCTAAGGATAACGGTGACATTTTACTGGTAGGTAGGTATAACAAATTTATAATATAGAGAAAGTAAGAGTAAAGAAAAAAACTATCACAAAATAAGCTCTGAAGATGCTTCGCACTTCGTTGATTTACCCTTAACTACTACTCACCACAAAGAATCCCCCTTGGATTCTTTGTGCTACACATCGCGCCTGGTCAAAATTACCCAAAACATATTGAGTCGTGCGACATCTCGTGTTTTGCAGGTGAGTCATGCACAGTATTTTAATCTTTCTGAGGGTTATTACGAACGTTTGTTTGGATTGAAATGTCTCTGTAATTGCGTTGATAATTTTTTTCGCTCTAGTGGGTCAAATTAAATCGGGAATAGTAATATCGTAAGTATTTAAAATATAATAGGTTCCCATTGTATTGATTTAAGCCCCTATTTTAAGAATTTGCATATCATCATAGGTGCTTTCTTTATGAACTCGGGTAGTACCTTTTTAATTTTTTATGGTTACCTAAGGCTCCCACTCTAATCGAAAACTCATGATATGATGCGTTCAAAATTTCCATTATCACAAACATAGAAAATTCATATTTCATTTTCTCGAATCGCACAACTACAGTTAATGGCCCTTTACACAGTTCATTATTGCCATTAAATTTTAAGCACGTTTACGAAATTATGCCCGTTTGAATGAACACGCAATTTTCTCTGTTGTCGTCCTATTCAAGGGCTCCAAAATTAAAAAATAAAGAAGCGATATCAAACAAATAAAAAGCTTCTTGAAGTAAAGCGGCGAAACTGCTATCCGTCCGCCTAATAGAAAGGACTGACAAGAGCCCCTTTCTCGGTTCATTTTAATAATAGACAACGTCAATTAAATGCAGAAAACGAAAATTGGCTTTTCCAATATTAATTCGACTGTAAGTTGGCTGTTGCTTTTGTATTTTCTGACTGAGAGCAAATCTTCGATTTAATTTATTTTCGAACTTCCTTTTTGTCAAATTTTAACTCGTCGCGTCGTCTCATGCAATAAAATAAAAGGAAAACGGTTATTCAACATTTTATAAATTATTTTTATTTTTACGTGACTTTTATATCTTACGTAATTTGGAAGAAAATTCCGAATAATTAACTGGCCGATTAACTATTTAGATATTGGCCGGTACGACGCTGTTTGTGTTCTGTCCTTTCCTGGTTTGGAGATGACGATGATCCTGGCTGTTTTCCATGCCCTCGGGAAGTAGTGTAGTCTGATGGAGGCGTTGATGATGTACGTCAGCTGGACAAGGGATTTGTTTGGTAGGAACTTGGCAACCTTCATGACTACTCCGTCCGGTCCTAGTGCTTCGTATGGCCTGGCTCTCCTGATGATTCTCTTCAGTTCCCGGGGGCCCGTGATTATCCTGTTTCTGTTCTGTGGCGGCAGCGCTTCGATCTCGTTTGTTGTCCTCTGAACTCTTCTTTGTGCCCTGTCATCTGATAGATTCTCTGTTAAGCAGGACGCCCACTGAATCGGCACAGACCGGCCAGCACGGCCGGCATAAGTTGCTATGTACGTTATTAAACGAGGCAGCGCCCATTTAATCGGAACAGCGCGGAACGGCATCTCGTTTAATAACGAATGCCGGCAGTGCTGGCCGTGCCGAGCCGGTCTGTGCCGATTCTGTGGGCGTCCTGCTTTAGGCTGCTGATGTTGGCGAAGTATTCCATGAACGCCTCCGCCTTTCTCTGCCTTGTTTGTGATGATGCTTTCCACGCCGTCTCTCGTCACTTTGATCGGTGAGACTGTCCATGGACTCTTGCTGCTTTTGACGTGCTTCCATATATTGTTTCACGTTAGATTCTATATACTGTCAAAGTTGCAAAAATTATCATTTATTATACATAAAGTCTGAAACTGCTCATAGAGGCACATTTTCGAACTCATGAGTCATAATCACTTAAGGCCAATAAAAGCCCACTGGAAACCAAACTCGTCAAGGTTAGATAAACTATGAATGAATTTCAACCAATCAGATCATTAGGACTGTATGACATATTATATATCCAATTTTGTTGCTTTGGTTTATATATTCGCCAAAAGAAGGTGGAGTATTGGACCACACACCAAAGACATACAGGCCCATAAGCTTGTAAATGTCATAATGTCGGATATTATAGGTTGCTGAAATCTGACCTATGGTTATTTTTTTGTCATCAGGACACAAATGAGTACACTAATTGCTTTCTTTTTCTTTCCGTCCAAGTTGAGAAACAAACGATCATAAACCACGACCTCGACCCGTTTATAACGAATTTTTCTCCTATATCCCACTGCTGATTTAGCTGGATGATGTACATTTCCCCCTTCTAATATTCCCAAAAGGAAGGGCAATACGGCGTATTATTTGGCCCGTAATGGATTCTCGTTGGCCAATTTGCATTTTACAATAATGTTATTGTCCTCATTTACATGCAGGGAGATTATTTATGATCCGACCCTGGATTTTCGTTTGTATTTTACTCTGCTAGGTTGTCACAATGATTGTTCGTCGTGGTCCAGGGGCGTCCAGTTTTTAATAAAAATTTGGATAGGCTCATAGGGGTATATATTATAAATTATTATTAATTTCTTCGTATTATTTATAAATATTATTGTGCTATAATGTTGTAATAATTTTAGAAATTACAGCAGAATCTGATTGTACAAGCTCCCTGTAATTCCGTTCCATATTGGACTGTTGATTTCTGTTATATTCATGAAAGCTCATGTGTATCAAGGTAAGAACAGATTTAGTTTTCTTATAGTCGATACTCCTGCAAGCCAGTTAATGCGGTATTAGAACAACTAAGTAAGTTACATTAACACTTACATAATTTTATAGAGGTTTAACAAAATCTTAACAGACTAGATGACATTATTATGGTGATAGCTACTTTGTAATATGGTTAGTTTGGATTATAGAATAAAATGCCATTATAAAGTGTGTCATTTTAATCACGAACTATTCCAGATATTATTTCTCGTAAAAGACAGAAAGCGCGGCAAATTAACACTAGTACGCGGTGGTGCTAACCAAAGTATAGCTGGGCGAATAATTTTGTGTCTATGAGAATAACGGAAATCAGTTACATGACAATTCTTTTTACGATATACACTAAACGTTTGTCTAAGTACAAAAACACAATGAGTTTCCCGCGAAACTGCCTTATTAGTAGATTTTCGTAAAACTGAAATATTTTATATTTCATTATTTTGCAACAAGGACACTCGAATGTCCAAATGAATGAGAAGGTCGATTATCTGGCACGACAGTACTTCGCAATGCATTTCAAGGAACCTGAGCTTGTAGTAAGTATACAGTCATGACACTAAAACATTATAGTATACAGTATGGCCGTTGTTATCCTAAGGAACTCACTGAATGTGCGAATGTGAAGACCGAACTCTGAACTAGGAGTAAAGGTGGTGCTAGGAGTAAAGGAATGTTCTTGCCGAGCATTGGCCAGGATAAGAGAGGTGCACTTCGGAAGCTGCGTGCCGATCCTGGAGAACCTAAGAAAAATCAAGTCAAGGCAGCTGCGTGTCTTCGCTGGGAAGACCTGACTACCGGGCTGAATTGGTATGTGAGCAGGCAGACAGTATGCACAAACTGGTGGCCTACGTTCAAGGGATCTCCCGTCCGTATTTCAATTCCATTTAGGTATTGATGTGCATATCCAAATAATTTTTTCCAGTAATTTTTCCGCATGATATTTAAGTACCACTTCAAAATCCATGAAGATGATCCGCACTAGCTGAAACATGGTTCAAATCCTGAAGATATTGAGAATTAGTTAAAACCTTCTCTAAATCTCTGAATATGATCAGTATTGATCGATGTTTCATCATCCAAAACCATTTAAAAATAATATAAAATGACCGGCAATAGCCAAGAATTGGAGATGTCTATATATTGCAGCGCCTATCAGACAGTCACGACAGACGGCAAGTGCGCACCAATTCGTCGTACAACTGGAAACACCTAAGGCATCGCTTTACAAGAACTCCTTTGTCTGGCGCACTGCATCGCTGTGGAACTCACACCCAGGACATCTGTTTCCCCCTAATAACAACCTACAACTATTCAAGAACCGTGTCAATCAACTTCTCCGCACACACACCGGTCATCGAGCACCATAGAATCTCCCTTTAGTGTGTGCCACTGCCATAAAAAAAATTGGATTCACCGATTCAATATTTCTGACTTTAAACCGAAACCTGGTCTAATTTCCTGAAGATATCTTATATTGCCTAAAGCCGATTCAAAATCCCTGAAGATGTCTTACCTAATTCTAAAACTGGTCTAATTCCCTGAGGATGTTTTACATTAGATGAAACTTGGTATAAATCATCGAAGATGTATCACATCAAAACTAGTTCTAAATCCTTGAATATGTCTCACTTTAGCCGAACCCTTGTCTAAATCCTTGAAGATGATCAGTATCTCTCGACATTTGGTCTAATTTCATGAGGATGATCAGTATTGGCTGAAACCTTGTCTAAATCCCTGAAGATAATGTGCAGTAGCTGGTCACATATTAGCTAGAGCTAGTTAAAAATCCTTCAAAATGATCAGCATTAGATGAAATTTGGTCTTTTCCCTGAAGATTTCTTTCACTTGGTATAAATCTCTAAAGGTGACTAACTTTATTCAAAACCAGTTCAAAACCGCAGAACGTTGTCTAAATCCCTGAAGATCTCTTATGGTCGATATTTGGTTTAATGCTATAAGTATTGGTCGAAACCTTGTCTAAATATATGAAGATAAATAGCAGTAGTCGAAACATGACCACAATCCTAAGGATTTCTCATATTATCCAAATCCAGTTGAATATCTTTGAAGATGATCAGCATTAGTTGAAATTAATGTGGTCTAATATGTCTCACATTAGACGAAACTTATTATAAATTCATGAAGATGACACACTTTATCCGAAACCTTGTCTAAATCCTTGAAGATGTGTTATATTCACTAAAACTGGTATTGACACATTTAAACTATCAATAGAAACAATAACAGTATGTTTATTTTCGCTTCGAGGAGACCGTACATTAGTAAGGTAACCATTACCCTCCCTCAAACAATTTGTTTGTCTAAAATAGATGCATATTTTGTTATCCTCAATTTGCTTTATTCTCAATGATTTGTCCATTTAGCTTAACATCAATCGAAAAACTAATACAGGTTTTTATAATATTTCAGAGCATTTTTAAACCAAACGTGTTCTGTAACATTTATACGATACAGTAGACTCAGATAAGTAGTGTTGGTCAGTATAAACAATTAATTTTCAAATCATTTATGAATTTATAACCATTTTAATTAGCGAACTGTATTACCATAGGTTGGTGGGATTGTATTCATAGGGTGTGAATTGAAAGCTGTACTTTAGGTATTAGGCACTTTAATAATGCAGGGTTTAATTTGCATTAAATACGATCAATATATAAAATGTTGTTTTCTAGCTACTTTCAAACTATCATCTGTTCATACATAAAACTAATTAATTTACATCAGGTTAACTAGGAGTAAATAACTTA
>MU182454.1:287347-310799 GCA_016904865.1 Pissodes strobi | reverse complement strand
GACAAAACTCTTTTGAGCTTTTAATATTATATCCAAATCCCCAACCGATTAAAAATCCAGTCTTGTAATGGCAAAAACGTAGGTCTGGAAATTTCATTTAACAAATATGTTAAACTCAGCATTGCTTAATGAAATCTTGCTTTAAAATCTCGAACCCGGGCAGCGAAGTTGATTTTAATCATCCTAACGACTAGAGCATAAAGAAAAAGCTGGCTCCGAAGCAAATGCTCGAAATTTATTTTGACACAAAAGCCTTTTTAGCGTTATTCCCGAATTATAACGGAATTATGTTTGCAAGATTCTGCGTTCTGTTTTCGGTTTGCTTTAATATGAGTTGGAAAGTTCTTTTTTGTTGGGCCGGTCGCTCCAGGTGAAATTAAAACGGAATTTTAAATTTGCCATGCGATTTTTAATAGTATAAAATTGAAAATTAATGGAGTTGTGAACTCATTTCAAGCATAAGGAATAAAGCGTCGAAAGTAATTATTGCTTTTACTTCACAGGCGAAATTTATATATTTTTTGCATTTCTACTGAAACCATTACGAAACGCAAATGCGTTCCGTAATGAGAATATTCATTTTTTTTATTCATAACGTTGGTAACACAATTTTTGACGTATCACGGTCACTTTTCGTCTGTTGTGGAGTACATGAACCCGTGATTTTTATGTAAAGAAAATGACACATAGATTAAAAGAGTGATTTTGAGATGGTTAACATTCAAGTTTGTTCCCAACCTTAAAATGCTAAAGTCTTTCGCGAGAATATTTCGTAAAAGAAATGTATTTTTTTTAAACATCAAAAATTAAAATGGTTTAAAAGTTGTAAAGTATTCGATTTATAAGACGTTTAAGCGCACTGGTTCGCTATGAAATTGTCACTTCCTAGCTCATTTGAATCGTATATTATAAAACTTATAACCTAAATTAAATTTAGGCAGTAAATAAATAAATAAATAAATAAAAATGCCTTTATATTACAAAAAATAAAACATACAATCAATTGTTTGAAATTGGTGGCGGTATTCAGCGTAGCTGCTCATACAACCACCCGGAAGAGGGATAGTTACAAAAATGATTTCACAATAAAAAAATAAATATTATTATATACCAATATTACATCTATATGATAGGCAGTAAATTAAAAATATATTATCGATCTCTCTTGCTTTTTATATGCAATTTTAATAAGCGAGTAAACGATTCGAGAGAGGAGGCTCGCTTAACTGAGGTCGGGAATGAATTGAAGAGGCTGGCTACATTGTTAAAAAATAAACGTTGGAAGCTTAGGAATACTAATCAAGTGCTTGTGATGGGTCATACGTGAGTGAACATCCGCGCCGGTGATCAGTCTGTTAAATAAATATATCGGTCTTTGGATTTGGATCACTTCAAATCTCTCCTGAATATTAAACCAATTAGAAGCAGAAAACTGTTGCGAAATATGATCAAATTTACGTAGGTTAAACGAAAATCTTAGACAAGAATTTTGTATCATTTGTAAACTATTTCTGTCCTTTTGGGTTAATCTCGGCCAATAAACCATATTGCAATAATTTAGATGTGAAAGAGTCCGTCAATTTCAATTTAATATTCGGGGCAAGAATGCCTTTGTGAACGAAAAGCAATTTTAATTTTAAAATTGATTTTTGAATAATTGACTGTATATGACTGCTAAATCTTAATTCGTTTTCCAACAATAAACCAATATTCTTACAAACATGCGTTGGCTGCAGCAAAACTTCTATACTTCTATCCAGAATCACGATACCATGAGCATTCGAGATCCTGGACATCAATCGAAAATGTACATTAATATCTTCTGCTGCACGATCAGTGTTCAAAAACCATTTTGAACACGCTTTCAAATCTAACGATTTAATTTTGTACAATTATCTTAACATTCCTCGCCACTGTCCTCGCATTCTAGGGAAATTAAAAGCCATGGCAATACTACTAACGCCATCTCTTGTTACAACGTTTATCCACTGCATCAAATAGTCTAGAAAGCTAAAAGTAAAGCGGCCTCGAAAGGCATCTGACCAATCACAGCGCTTTCTGCAAAAAGCCCCTGTCTCCCGGCGAAATTACTAGCGCCATCTGTTGTAACCACGTTTACTCCGCTGAATCCGGCCCCATATCCTACGCCGAGTCGACCAATCACAGCCTTCACGGCGAAGACGGAGGTAATCAAGTTAGTGCCTCTGGATTTCCGATCTTTAATAATCGAATTTATAAAACCTAGTGGGCGTATTTCGACCAGATCTGTGTTAGAATGCATAAGTCTATGTTAGACAATCGCTCATATTAAGTTTCATGTAACTTCTCTGTAGTTACATCATTTGCCCTTTTCCAACTTCCGCATTGATGCATCTTCTCCAGCGAGAAAGGGAGGAGTCAATGCCTTCGAGCTGAACTAGTTCTCACGTTCCAGTAAAAGTAGCATCTCGACTCTCACCCAAGTAAGTCGCGCCATGGGCGCGCTCCCGTTTCCCGCCGGCATGGCGACAAGCCGCCATGCCGGGCAAGTTTTCACGTTTTGAGACCTCATAATCTTTCTAGTTCATTACTCATGTGACATAGTGGTATCCAGCCATAATCATCGTCATCTCAAGCCTACAAAAAGATATTTAGCGGCACCATGGCTGTCATTATTCTTACAAGTATGAGGCTGTACCATCGCTATACTGACATCCCCATTGATCTCGTCCATGGGAATTCTACAATCGAGTCTTATCTCGAACCACAAGTAATCGGGTCTTGTCTCGAAACCCAAGTAAGTAAACTCACATGTTTGCAATCACTCTCTCTCTCAAGTAAGACGCTGTACCATCGCTGCGCCCCATGGCAATCTTCCATGGTAGTTTTCACAATAGAGTCTTGTCTCTAACTAGAAGTAATCGAGTCTTGTCTCGAATCTCAAGTAAGTAAACTCACACGTCTACAATCATTCTCTCAACATCTCAAACTCGGTACCATCGCTGTGCTAGCGTTCCCTTGGTCTTGTCCATGGACGTTTAACATTCTCTATCAGAGTATAACACTGAGTTGCTATACTCTGGCCTTGTTCTAATATAAGGATTACTCTGCACTAGTCTGCAAATATTCTCTGGCCTTATTCTAATATAAGGATTACCGTGAACTTCTCTGCAACCATTCTCTCAAGTTTACACTACGAAGATATCACAAATGATATTTCCTACACAGATTTCAGCTTACCTATGCTAATTGCATAGCCTGTTTTATAATCATTTTTGCGTGTATAAGAACCGCTTTCCACAAGGCGTTCATGTCAAGTCATATGCATATATAACTGCATACCATCTCAAACTACTACATTCAAGTCATTCTTATTTGCAAGAAATTGAACCATATTGTACATAGAAGCTACAACAGAGACTTAGTAACTGTTTAAAGTGACTTTTCCTGTGCTGGAAGATAAACTGCTGAACGAATTGAACGTTGCTCGTCAATTGGTGGATATTGTGTACATAGTAGCTTATAGGTGGACACTAAGGTAATATTTATCCTGTTATTATTGCTTGTATGTTGCTGTATTTCATCTCAAAGTTATCTGAGCTAACCGAGCTCATAGGTAGCAGTTCCGCAGGAACTTTAATGAGCATTTAACTGTACATAGCTTCAAGGTTATGTTTATAATCATATACTTATTTAGTATTACAACTGTTTACGCAATGTTTTAGTTTTTAATAGTATTATTCTTGTCATGTTCTTCAAAGGCGATACTTTGCCTCGATTGATATTGTTCATATCGTAGCACTGACTACGTACAATCATTTAATGTTTATATTTTGTTTATTTATGAGCTTCCAGTTATTTTCAGGTAAAATAACCTATTAAAATATTCATCTAATGCTAAAGATTTTTGTTTTATTTACAAAATGACTTTAGAACTAGCCCCTATGGTAAATCAGGTACCTACGAGCACACCTCTGCTTGTTTAGAAAATCGACCAAGATCTATTCTGAAACAATCAGTTTGATCAGAATTAAAAGAAAAATGTAGCTGGGTGTCGTCAGCATACTAATGAACACTACAGTGCTTCAGAAGCTGAGGAAAACGAACCGTATAAACAATAAAAATAAGCGGACCTAGATGGCTGCCCTGAGCGACACCTATTAACTGAAAGATAATTAAAACAAACTCCACCAAATGTTGATTTTTGTTGACGGTTTTTATAATAATTACGTCAAAGCACCGTCTCCTAGTTCAAAGTATCTCAATTTGGTGTTCAATATGACTTGATCCAGAGTATCGAATCATCATCACCCAGCCCTTTGTGTCCACTGCTGGACATAGGCCTTCCCTATTTCTGCCCACTTCTTTCTGTCTTGAGCTGTCTGGATCCAATTTGTGGCGACTCTCTTTATGTCATCCGTCCACCGAGTTGGGGGTCTTCCTCTGCTACGCTTATTGGCTCGGGGTCTGCATTCCAGCAGTCCTTTCGTCCATCTTCCATCTGTTGACCGGGCCACGTGTCCAGCCCAGTTCCATTGGGTCTGACGATGCGAGAGATGACGTTAGTGACTCCTGTTCTTCGGCGTAGATCTTCATTTCTTACATGATCTCTTAGAGACACTCCAAGCATCGATCTTGCGCTGAGCTGTTCTAAGCCTATTTGAAGGTGTTATGGTCAAAGTTAGTGTTTCAGCCCCATAGGTCATGACCGGTAGTACACACTGATTGAAGACTTTTCTTTTTAGACAAATAGGTAGATCGCTCTTAAACACGTCTCTAGGTTTTCCAAAGGCAGCCCAAGAGAGAGTTATTCTTCTCCATAGTTCACATGTCTGGTTGTCTCTTGAGATTCGGATTTCGTGACCAAAATATGTATATTTATCCGCTAGTTTTATTTCTTTATCCTCTATAACTATGTTTCCACTAGGAACCAGATTTGTTATGAATTTTGTTTTAGAGAAACTGATTTCTAGACCTACTGCAGCACACACGTCCTTAAGCTCCGGCAGCATTAGCTTAATGTCCTCGGGATTTTCAGCGGTCAGTACTATGTCATCCGCAAACCGCAGGTTTGTCAGCCTTCGACCGTCGATATTTATACCCTTTCCTTCCCAATCCAGTCTTTTAAACGCATATTCTAGGACTGTAGTAAACAATTTTGTAGACATCGTATCTCCCTGTCTCACACCTCTACCAATAGGGATCTGTTTCGTATTGTCATGCAGCTTTACCACCAATGTTGCGTTTTTTTAGAAGTTATATATTAACTTAGAGTATCGATTATCGATGCGACATTCCCGCAGTGCTTCCAAGACTGCGCATATCTCGATAGTGTCGAAGGACTTATGGAACAAAGGCCAGAACCAATGGCCTGTTGTATTCGATCGATTTCTCAATCAGCACTCTAATGGCTTGTAGGTGGTCGTTGGTTCCAAAACCGGCTCTAAATCCGTCTTGTTCTAACGGCTGATAGAGGTTCAGTTTGCTTTCTAGTCTGGTGATAATTATTCTTGTGAAAAGCTTATAGAGGTGATTTAGCAGGCTTATTGGTCTGTAGTTTTCTAGATCGGCTGCATCTCCCTTTTTATAGAACAGTATTATAATAGCGCTGTGCCATCTGCTGGGTATTGTGCTGTTGTGTAAACAAAGATTAAATAGGACCCTTATCGTTTGGAGCAGACAGGGATCCCCGATCAAAATTGCGTCCGCCGCCACCGTATCTTCTCCTGGTGCTCTGTTATGTTTGGTCTTTCTTAGCGCAAATTCAATCTCTTCCAGCGTGACATCTGGCATTTCTTCCGAGCCTTGATTTATAATGTATTTTTCAGTTGATAGAGTATCGGGCTCTGAATCCCTATTTGTAATATCCTCCCTGTTACTTTTATACAGCAGGTGGTAGAAATTCTCAACAGCCTTCCGGATTTCTTCTTTGTTCCATATTAATCTTCCTTGCCGGTATCTGATTTTGGTCATTTCTTTCCTTCCGGTCCCCATGCTTCTTGGCATGACTTTCAAGCTTTTGTTGTTTGCTATAGTTTGCTCGATCTTCTCTTGGTTATAAAATCTGATATCTCTTTTTATGGCCTTTTTATGGCCTTTGACACTTGTTTATTGATTTCTCTCATTTCTTCATTTGTGGTAGAATCACGGCTTCGCATTTCCCTTCTTTTCTGGATCAGTTGTGTGGTTGTTTGGCTGATTTTTTCATCTCTTTTAGTTTTTGGGCAGTACCGAGTTTGGCTTTTTTGTATGGCTGTTACAATGGAGTCGTTCATGGTGTCAACATCTTGGTGTTGATCTTGGTTTTCCAGTAGATTTGTGATGTGCTCTTCGAACCCCAATACATCGCTAGGGTACGCCCACGTTTTGTTCTTGGCCTTTCTGATCATCCTGTGTCTTTCTTTACCTAAGTCGAGTACTATTTTAGCACGTATCATTCTGTGGTCGCTGCCAGTTCTCACTCTGTTTAGTACTGACACGTCTTTGACTATTTGCTTTTGATCTGTTATTATAAAGTCTATTTCGTTTTTGGTGTGGCCGTCCGCACTTTCCCAGGTCCATCTTCTACTGGGCTTTTTCTTAAAGAAGCTGTTCATTTGGAAAATATTATTTTGTAGCAAAAACCCAAGCAATGTTTCACCCTGTTCGTTTCTGGCCTCGAGTCCAAAGTCTCCCAAGGGTATCTCATCCAAATAATTTCTTAGTCCCATTTTGGCATTGAAGTCCCCGCAAAGGATGATCAAATGCGTCTTCTCCTCTTGTAGAGCCAGCGTTATATCGTCATAGAAGGTATCAATTTCCTCGTCTGGGTGATCTGACGTAGGTGCGTAGACCTGTACTACTTTAATGTGGTATCTTGTGTTTAGTTTCAGAACCATATAAATCACCCTCGTGGACACCTTCCTTATGGATAGTAAGTTCTTGCAGTGACGTTTGTGCACTAGAAAGCCGGTTCCTCCTATAGAGCTGTCATCCTCGATGGTAAAAGTGATGTCCTGACTTTAGGTTAGTGTACTGTTCTCCTCGTCTCCTCACCTCGCAGAGCCCAACAATATCCCATTTTACATTGTTCAGTTCTAGTTCCAGATCTATCAGTCTTTCGTCCGAGAGTAGTGATCGTGCATTATAGGTTGTAATATTTAGTCTCAAATATTTCGTAGATTTTGCTAATGATTTGTCCCCCCCAGAATCCGTGGGACAGACCGATTTGGCATCGGTGCGAGATTCTGAAAATGCATTTCTACTCGCCTGGGGTAGCTTGCGTTTTGTACTTGGCACCATCATAGGGGGTCTTTTAGCCGTAAAACACCGCGCTGTATCGAATGCCTGGCTGTAATCGAGAAGAATCAAGACGGAGCTCTTGTTGTCGTCAAAATTGAGAGCAGAGCTGTTGTTGTACTGTGGTCCTTACGAAAACCAGACTGAGTAACAGGTAGAATATCATTGAGCAGCAATTATTTTTTCTAAAACTGTTGATATGGTTGGGAGAATACTTATTGTCCTAAAGTGAGAAATTTCTGAGGGGTTGGAAATGTTGAGAATTGATAAAATATTAGCCGTTTTCCTTCCTTTTGGATATTGATGTGTTATTATGCATTTATTTATTAAAAGTAAGATAAGGCAACAGAAAAGGAACGGCATATAGGAGCATTTCAATATTAATACCGTCAACTACTTGCTCAGTAGTATGCAGTATGTGGTTTTGCTTTGTGCACTAATATTTACGCACAAAATAAAACATTCTCCATGGCGATTTTGGAATTTTAAAATTTATTTCATAACAGTATATTAGAGTACTAGTTTAATAATATACTGTTTAAACGAGCTATGAACTGGCAATTTTTCTAGCGAACAAGTGCGCTAAAATGTCTTATAAACAATTATTGCTTTATATTATTTTTCCTATTTTACATTCGATGGACTTAAACTTCTTTGGCTTTTATAGCATCTGCATATCTTTGAACTTTTCTAGCATTCTTAAATTAGGGATGCGATTAAGACGAAACGAGATGAGAGCAGCCTACCTCTCGTCTCGTAGGCATGAGACAAAACATTCTCTGGCCTCGGCGAGAGATACAAATTCTCAAGACTTTTTGGTCTCGGCGCCATCACTATTCCTCATTTTGCTTTCAAGTGGGAATTCCGTTACCTTAGCATTCCACATTTTACGTCGACTTCCATTTCAGGTTTAGGAATTCTCTGTTTGATTGCCATCTTATATACACATTTGTTAAACGATGTATAAATAGTTGATGCGAAACTTTTCTCCTACCTAAGCCCGCATACGTGTATATTCATTTTGTCATTGCTCTCTGCTTCCCCCAATTCTCCATTACCATAATCTCCCCATATTAATTAGTAAAAGACATTATCTCTATTGCGTTATCTCTACTATGTGTAATTCCACCCCTATAGTTATCATGCTGTGACGAAATTTAGGTACAACATATATTTACATGCGAGTAGACAGTTCTTTGGCGAAGGGATTTCTTCAGTAGGATTATGTTAATATTAAGCAACGAACACAATAATTACTTTTATTTCGGCATTTATAATTGGCAGTTATAATTAACCTAAAAATAAGAAGAAATAATTTTTTAATGCTCAGGTCCGTACGCTCGCTTGTCATGGCATTTCCTTACAAATATTACAGTTCACACAGAAATATAGATATTCATTTTGAATGATTTAAAATCGTCAGATGCTTCAAATCTCCCCTTCTCATAGCAAAGAGACTTTATGAACCTATTTTTATGAACCTATATTTCCAAAAATTTTATTGAAATGTCGCCTCTCGATCTATAATAGACACTAATGCCATATAAAACCACAACAATCCCCTTGATTTCTTGGTTATTAAATGTGCCCCCATACCCATACATCATTATCACTTTGACATCAATATTAATTCATGAGAAAGGGTTGTTAAGTCAATACATGTAATTTCATCAAAATATAATGGAGATGTTATTTTAATAGAGATATAGATGACGTTACATATTGACATTAAAAATGTTTTAAGTGGGACCCTGATGGAAACGAAGCCTGACCAAACAAATTATTGCGGTTGGTTTTGTTTAAACTTCCGGATCAGGCAGATGGGGGTATCAGTTTAGAAAATTAAGCCGTTATAAGGAATTATGGGACGGTGCGTTAATAGCAGCGTTAAAAATTACACCAAGTTGATTTTTCTATAAATGCATAGATATATTATTAAATAACTCTTCAATTATAATACCATGAAAAAAATTAAAATTAACCCATGCGCGGGGATAGTAATTTTAGAATGCTTCCCATATTTACTTATATATAATAAATTTACACTAGGGTAAATTCGGGTGAGATAGCCACCGTTTTGCCATAGGAGGCGCCTGTAAATTTTTGGTGAATGTTAGGCTTTATATAATATTATTTTGTCATGGCTTACCCATCGCCACCTAGACAGAAAGCCGAACATGTGTTTCCGATCAGCTGGTAAACCTAGTCATTCCGATATAAATCGATAAAGGTGGAGATCAGTATTTAATTTATATTTTATTTTAAAAACAGCCTAATTTGGGGAAAAATAAATTTCATTATGACCTCAAAGTGTGAAAATTGTCGTAAAATTGTAAATTGTAAAAATCGCAAATAATGTTATGAAGCAAAACAAAAACAACGAGAAAAATACAATACTTATCTACTTTAAAAGCGAGTTTAAAAGTGTGAAAATTACAATAGTGTGATGAAAATCGCAGTAGCAAATTAGTGTATTATACTAATAATCTAAAAAGAAATCATTAGGAATTTTTTATGAACGTACTTACATCAGTATTGTCTCCTATTGTTTTGTAGGCTTTGACCTTTTTAGTTCAGGTATTGTCTTTGGTTTTAAAATGTCGTTTTGCTTTTTAACGTAATTGTTTAAAAGAATGTTTGAAACAGTTTTTATTAGAGCCTTAATAATGTATTGTTGGTTATGTTCTGGACAATTGTGGCCCATAAACAAATCAAGGTCTAATCCATCAATTGTTTCAGCAGACATTTTCATAAGGACATATCTCTGATTTTTATGTCTTAAAAAGCACTCCTCGTTCAGTAACATTTTTTGTAAAACCACATATATGTATGACGAACAAGTTACTACATCAAGGTTTGGATAACAAAGTCCTCCCCGATCATTTGCATTAATTAATTCGGTTCTTAGATTTAAGTCCATTTAATTTTCTGTTAAAACACTTTACAATATTTACATTGAAGTGTTTTTAAAAGTGAAAATACAGCATAACCAGAAATATACACTATTGAAGGCAAAACTGTATCAGAAATTTCTGAAATATCGTCCGCACTAATTTCAAAGTTGTTTCTCAACTCTACTGCAATGTGGACATTTTTTGTCACCTTCAACAAACTCTGAAAGACTGTCCTTAGAAATCTCTAAATCTCCAAATTTATTTGACTTTAACATAAGAGGAATTACACTTTGCATCCGTAGTTTGGGTTAGTTTGGGTTGATATCTAAAATGTTATGAAAATTACAAATACTCGGGATAAGTATATTGTGATTTCAAATATATCATTAAGGGCTGGCAGAATCTACTTGTACAAAATAATCACCAAGAATCAAATCCTAAAAAAGGAGATAAATGCGATAGAACTACATGGTATATGGACAATAAGCTCTGTTTAGGAAAAAACATGCAATAATAATGTGGGTAGGTAAGTACTGTACTGCACTGTACTGTACTGAGTAGATATTACGTGGCAAGCAAATAATCATTTACAAGAAGCCATGCAAAAAGCAAATTAATACGGAACCAATCTAAACCTGCTACCTATATTTCCCAAAGCATTCTTCTAGTTTGTCAGTTTGTATTTGGCCAAGAAGAATGTAATTCATGTTGTCTTTCTGATACAGACAATACTTGGAAATTTGAAGGAATGCCAGAGATGTATATGCTACTGCTAAATGGGTTTCCTTTGTTAGGTGACCACCACCATTACATGATTTCCAATGTTGGAGCCATTGTAAAAATTTATTGAGAAACTCAAATATATGATGTGATTCTTTAGCTACTGGCTCTTGATAAATATTTCTCAACCTTTTTCCGTTAAATGGTGTTTTTACGTTTACTATGTCCCACGACCTACATAAAATTTCTATGTAATCTGCAGTAGAGTCATAATTATATAAATTAATTTTTGGACCTAATTCCCTGAGAGCTACCAAAATATTTTTGTTTAAAACTTGAAGAGCCAGTTTAACATTTTGCCTCTCAAGTGAGCTAGGGTACAAAGCCTTTAGGGATAGCGTATATCCATATTTCAAAAGTTGACCACATTCCTTTGTGTGCATATCTTTAATCGTTTGAAAAGATGCAATTTTTAAATTGTTTGCTGAATTGTCTTGGGTGTTATTGTCAAAATCTGGGTATTTCATACACTGTTGGGGTTGGTTTATCCAGTTATTTCTCTAATTTTTTAAAATGTGTACAGGATCTACTACAAAAAAAAGAGGTCGTGTGGGACTGCAAGGATGAGCATATTCAACAAGAAGCTCTGGGGGGTTACGAAACATAGACATGGCTTTCCTATTAATTGGATGATTGTCTGTCACTACAACTATGACTTCAAACCCTATTTCTTCCAAACCCTCTATGACTTTTTTAATAAACTTATGCAGAGTTTCTCCATTTAAAGTTTTTACTGGCAATATATGTACGACTTCCTTATAAGGTGAAAGCAAACTATTAACCATAAATACATGGGCACTTGTAGCGCTTTCAGGAACATTATATGCAGCACCCACAATATTTCCACCTTTAAAATCAAAACATGGCTTTAAATGAATTTCGTCTACCAATAGAGTAATAAGTTTATCACTGTCTTGCAAGTGTTTAAATTTAGACCTCACATATTGAAGAAAGTTATCGTCAAGCTGCTCAACTTCAGGGTCAGTGGTAAATTGACTACAAACTTTCCTGATTGTACTACTACATGGTATTGCGCAAAAATTTGTAACAGTGTATCTTCACACTGATAACAAAAGCCTACAGAATAATGTTGTCTTCCATGAATATCTTAGAGCCCCTTTTTTCAATCTTTAAAAAGTTAACTTGCTCCTGAATACATTCAATTTCATTGTCCTTCTCCGGAAGTTTATTTAACATCGACTCCAAAATAGCTGTTATTATGCCAACTATTTTCAATACTTTAACACTGTTAAATATTTTTCAGCTTCCAACAAAGTATCTTCTAATTTATTCATATTATCCACGAGCAAAGGAAATTTAATTTTTTCATTATTTGAGGATGTCAAACTTGATACCTTGTTACCACAATGCTCTAAACTTATATTAAAATCCTGGTTCATATAAAGTAGTCACTTTATAACTGGATTAGGTATTTCCTCAATATATATAAAAATAATACCTACTCATGGTTCTTTTAATATCCCATTCATTAAAATGCAATTCGCAAACCTATCAATCAAATTTCTGGTGTAATAAGTATACTGAACCTACTTACTTTTTAGACTAATTACCCTCGATGAATCTGAAGGCAGAAAACCGACTCTCTTTATCGCCTGTATCCACATTTTCTTTAACTCCGGATCACTTGGGAATTTAAAAGTAGACACTTTCGAGTTTTTATCATAATTACCCCTGCATTTAGGTACCACGCAATGAAAGGGCATTTTGTTTGTTTTTTGTTCAACACAAATACCTACACAAACACTTTCACTTCCTGTTTAAATTAAAAGAGGACTTTTTAAATCTATTTTAATGGCTCAAATTACTTAAAAAGTTTTTATCAGACCACACTAAAAAGACACATTATCCAGTAGACACAAACATACAACTAGGGAAAACACAATGCTTATAAAAGATAAAATACGTTAGGTATCTTAGTTTGAACTACCTTGTACCATACTAGGACACTAATAAACATAATTTACTTAAAGAAAATCTCTTTACGCGTTTGAAACCACGAAAATCTTTGATTTTTTTCCGGTAAAGAACTAACGGTTACCTATAAATTTCAAAACTGAATCGACTACCTTCAACAGCTGATCATCAAAACAAAGCTTCAGTACTCTGGCTTAAAGTCCAGGTGGCGTTGGCTTACCTATCGTCCGAACAGGTAAGTAAATAAATACAATCAAAATAATTTTATTCTTTTATTTGATATAATTTATAAAAATTAGCTGTATGTGGCCATTTCTCCCCGTTCGATGGGGTTAGTTGACCAATGCAATAAGGGAGAGATGGCCACAACATAAAAATAAAAATGTGAAAATAATACTTTTTTTTAAAACAAAATTTAAAAAAATTGTACTTAACAACTATTTTGCATCTTTTTAAATGCGGTTTTACCACAATTTTGGCAACTGATTAAATTGGAAGATCAACCTCTTCTGACATAATATGCATTGCAGCCAATTTTCTTTTTTCCTGGTGTTGTTATAGCCTTCTCTGCATTATACACATTCAGTTTCATTCACCTCAGAAAGGACATCATTTTCCTCTTCATATTGAACATCTATATCCTTCTCCTTATCAAAACTTGGCGAAGGTGACGTTTCCTTTTTTGGTCAATTGTTTGTTTTTGAATTTTTGCGCTGTTCTTAGTTTGTTTGGCTTTTTTGCAGTCTTTTCTTTCACAGTCGCAATGTGGTCAGGAGAAGTTAACAGGATAGCAACGGTCTTTGCTCGTTTTTTTTGCAGAAACACCTAATTTGGGTGTCTGATTAATCTGAATTAAAAGTTTTCCAGGTGTCATATAACAGATGTCCCTTCCACTGGAGGTTCTGTATCAGCATGGCTATAAGATGCAGCTTCCCAGGTGTCAGTTATATATCGAGGTTCTGTATCATCATCGCTACAGGATGGCATCGAATCATGCAACATAATGATTGGGTGTCTTACTTCTTGTGTTACTTTAGCGTTCCTCTTTTGAGAGCTGGATTGTTGAGTATTCGTTACTTGTGTGAGGGTTCTCTGGACTTCTCTGGTTTAGCTATTTACTATTCGATCAGAAACTGTGTTAGCATGGGATACGGAATCAGGGTTCCTGGGAGATATACCAGTGGCTCTGAAGCCGGCCAGATTTTCGCTAAAAGTTCACCAAATTGGAGTCGCTCTAGTTTTCTTCCGGGGTGACTCTACATCCATTATCTGCAAGCTTGATAGTAGGAGGACTTAAGAGACTTAAAAAAAGGGCTATCGAGTGGTTGCAAATAATGGGTAGTATGCGGAGATATGTACAATAAATCCACATTTTTTGCTTCAGCGGTTTTTAAAAATTCAACACAAGAATAATGAAATCTATGCTCGTCAAGAATTTGTAACAGTCCGCTTTGGCCAGTGTAAAATATTTTTAAATTTCATTTTATATGTTGCATGTGACAAAAAAATGCTGTCTTTTGCGGTAAGAATTATTGAAAAGAGATCAATACTCTTCGGTTAATTGATCCTAAATTTATTGATTTGATTTGCTGTCAATAAGCTTAAGGTTGCCGCATTTATTAATGTAAACTAATTTTATTCTAAATATAGGTTAACGATATATTTGTATTAGCTTTTATAACACTCTTGTGGCCTTGAGTAGCTAATTTGATCATCTCTTTCTCTTATGTAGCCCTCAGGCACTTTGTGACTATATTTATTTTAGTTGATAGGCGAACCACAGATCACTTAGGTTTGATCAATTCACTAAAATAGGGTATTATGTCATTGGTATAACTTTGCTTAATTTATACTGCATTACCGTAGAACGACCAGCAAACCGTTCTATATTTTTAAGAATTGTGTTAATAAAACCTGCTTTTAAGCTTCATTAGATCCGACAAATTCATATTTTATTTTCGGTTTAAATATTTCATAAATTTGACAATTTCTGATAAACTTTTTGGGGCCTCTGGCTCTGGCTGGTTTCAGATATTTATTTCTATCTTTCCACGCGGCCTGCTACAATTCTAGCAATATTCGGTTGGTACTGTTGGTGGCACTGGGTAGTAGGAATGTGCTATTTCCCATAATTGCTGCGGTCGAATTAGATTTTTAAAAGTTTATCATTTCGTTTGGGAACATTTTCTAGTATTTCTTGAACAATTTAATTTCAGCGCATTAATTGTGGCTCCCGCCGTCGTTTTACCACCATAATAAACGAGAACTAAGTCGTTTATTATCTTAGAAATATTCCTCGTATCGAATCCCTTGGCATTTTTCAGCTCTATCACTTCTTCTTGTTTCGACGTTCTTTTTTTCTAATCTCGTGGAAGTGGGAAGGCAAATTGACTGAATCGATGATCTTGCTCTTCTAGAAATACCCTTCGAGGTGAAAGGAAGGTTTGCTTTAGTGCAGTCATAGTGACTCAGCATTTAGTATTGTATTTTATGCTACCCTTTTTGGGATATTGTGTCGGTTTCTAGTTTGTGTTTTGACACGACCGATTTATCGGGATTTAAATACTGCACTAGGTAAGCATTTTCTCTGGATTTTTTTTTCTATTGCTTGTGAAGCACTTGGACGCCATGATGCTAGTGTCCCTTTTTCCATTATTTCTAGAGGCTTCTGAGCTCACCTTACACAAGCGAGACCGTCGACTCTCTAGCCACCCTCCGTCATAAGAGAGATAATTATTGCTACAGTTTTTTTGTCTAATTTAACGATTTCATTGCTTTATCTGTGTTAACCTTTTTTTTGTACATTGTCCCCATTTGCATTGCATTCCATGAGCTATCTTATCTATTCCCTTTTATCATATCTGAATTTTTATTTTAATGTGACTTTAATTTTGATCATATGGGGAAGTTTATATTTTCTTTTAGGGGTGATTCATGCCTATCTTTTTTTATATTCAAGTTGTTTGTACCTTCTGTATTTCTTTTATTTGCTGATGGTCCTTGAAAGTCCATTGATATTTTTTGGGGAGATTTGTTTTATAAAGAAAATATATTTATACAAGAGGGGCTATAGGTTTTTTTTTATTAAAATAAGGAGGCTTCGTCTAATGTGTATTGGGTTATGACAGGGTTCTATCTCCGGGCCAGCCCTATCTCCGGGCCAATCCCCTCTCCGGGCTACACCACAGCCAATGTATCACCGAGTCTTCTCCTAGTTCTACCCTTGGGACCAGTGCCATAGCAGTACCTACAGGTGCCCGGCGCCTTCACCAGAGGTACTTCCTACCTCCCCTATTGAGCTACACGACAGGATCTAACGGGGTATCGTACAGAAGCTGTAGTATATTTATTCATTTATTTTTCTGGCCGATTGCTAATATTTAAATATAAATCTAGTCTTGACAGCCAAGCATTAAGATAGATTAATTTTACTTATTCATTTATTTTTATTTATTTATCAATTACTTCAATAATCATTTGACATTCCATTGTCTTTAAATTGCAAATTTTACTGTAGGATTGTTGCTATGTTTTAGAAAAAAAAAAGCTTAGTAGCAAATAGATTGTTCCTTAAATTTTAGATTGTGTTTTCTTGTTAAGTTAAGATTGAATTCCTTTGTTTGATAAGCGTGCCTAGCAACCCCGTACAACACCAGCGGAGCTTTTCCAGTTTAGTTGGGAAGAACTCTACGACCCCATGACCGGAGCCGGGCTTTGTAAACACGATTATCCGGTGCTAGGTTTGTTTTTAAATAAAATCTTTACTTGCTAACTTTAATAGGAAAAAAAAACCTGTTGCAAATTAGTAATGCCTCCCTTCGTCTGTACGTGACAAGAAGTGGTTTTTAAACCAATTCCTGAAAATCGTTGCTGTAACATAGGCTGATTTTTGAGACATCACAATATATGAACCACGCGGCATTGAACCAGTCCACTCGGTATTTAAATTCTTGCCTTTAAATATACAGGCAGGTGGTAGAAAAACCCTCGGCATTACAGCAATTTATGCACGAGGTTGTCTCATCCTTTTCCCCTGACGTCACTGTAACAACATCCTTTGCTCACATCCCACATCCAATTTCTCACATCTAAACGGTTCAGGCCCTCACTTCGCCCTAGAGACAGACCCTCAGCCTTGAGAATAGGCAAGTCGGGATGTATTCTCAAAAATGACATAAACCAATCTTTATTGAACTTGCAGGCTTTCGGCGAAATTATAGGCAAGCTTTCGAACATCTGGTACCATCATAGGATAACCGTATTTTTGTTTAAGATATATTTGTAGAATCGCGCAAAAAAATATAGCAACACATGATAATAATTATTTTGGAACGTTAAGACTCTAGGGTTAAAACCTAAAGCTGTTTATTCCTTCGATTTTTGTTGGAGCACACTTCAAAAATCTTCTGTTGAAATAAGGTTGCTTGTAGTTTGATGTTTTTATTTTAATTTCGCATTTAATGAGAGCAACTTGATGTCTATTTATTAGTAATAATTGTCATTAGCCTAAAAAGCTCGGGTACCAGTAAAAATTGTGATCATCAGAAGGATCCAATGCGATAATCTCGCAAATTTTATTAATTATTTTTTTTTCGTTCAATCTAAGTTCACTAATCCCTTCGCAAGACTTTTCTCTTGACACCTTAATACTCTAATCTGTGAAAATACACACGGGCTAAAGCCCCGCAGTGGGATTTTGGGACAATGGTTTCTATTATTTGCCCTTATCGACTGTGGGGTGCGTATATACAATCCATGTGCGAACTTTTAATGCGTGTTTTATAGTTAGGGTCCGAATTCGATATATTACTTACAGAGAAATGTTATCAATATGGCCTACGACAGCATAAATTGCAGTTTTCTTATTCGGAAGGGCAAAATGGTAATGCTGATCCAAACATTCGACAAAAATTATTTGAAAATAGTACCAACTTCAAAAATTTTTGAAAGTAAACAATTGATTTCAGTGGAACTGAATCCGTCAAGAGAAAGTGTTGCGTAACTAAGAGTCCCGGGTTTTCCACGTGATAAAAGGGGTAGTGAGTTGGGGGATCAGGAAAATTAAACTGCAGCAAGATCGCCTATATAAAATCTGGATGATTTCATTTCAGGCTATACATTTATTAGTCTTATGCTCTTACAATAGTTAGTTCCAGATATATTAGGTACACCGCATTTTTTCTTTATTGTAATTTTTATGGGACACCAAACTATAAGTGTTTCACATGTACCACACCAACGCAACTAGGGAATTCGATTCCGGGATCCCGTATTATTGTGGATTATCCCGGAAATCCCGGGATTGAAATACGAAATCCCGGAAATATTTAATTACACTACGAAACTATCCTTCATGTAGTTTTCTTATTTTGCAAGCGCCAAAAAGAGTTTTTTGAAGTTTGTTTAAGATTGATTTCCTTTTAGTTCGCAAACCTATTGTACATTTGTTTGTGTTGCAAATTATACTTCTGTTGATCTATAATAATTTAACCTATCGATGTGTTCTTATTAGTTTATTTTCTCAAAAATTGTTGGTGGTTTATGAAAAATAAGAATAAAATAATTTTTCGTTTCATTTGAGTTCTTTCTGTGTTCCAAAAAAAGGCAAGAAAACCACGCCCTCAAACTATCGCCCAATTGCCTTGCCTGACACAATCTCCAAGGTCATGGAACGTGTAGTCAATCAGCAGCTACTCAAGCACCTCGAGAACATCAGAATAATCAGCGATAATGAATACGGCTTTCGCAAAGAGAGATCGACAGGAGATATATTGACCTATGTCACTTATATATGGAGTAGGGCAATTAAAAACTACGGAGAGTCTCGAGCGATTGCGTTAGATATTTCGAAGGCATTCGACAGAGTCTGGCATGACGGATTGCTCAACAAACTGCCGTCCTTCGGACTGCCAGCCTCTCTTTCCAGCTGGCTTGCCAGTTTCCTTAAGATCCGATCTCTGCACGTTGCAGTTGATGGACATATCTCAGACACATTCACCATTAACGCGGGCGTGCCTCAGGGCGCAATACTTTCACTAACTCTGTTCCTCATCTATATTAATGACCTGCTGACCGAAACGAATAATCCCGTTTACAGTTTTGCACATGACAGTACCCTTGTCTCCCAATTTAGATCAGAAAAACCTTTACCAGCCACTGAGACTTATCACCGCCTATAGAAGCAGATTACAGCAATTAATCAAGACCTGGAGAAAGTTCAAACTTGAGGCGACAAAAATTTGGTCCAGTTCAATGCAGCAGAGACCCAAGCAGCCACGTTTACCAAGAGGGCCAATACGGCGGGCCCTGACATCATTATGGCAGGATCGACCATTCCTTTATCCTCGTCAATCAGACTACTGGGTGTCTCGGTCAACAGCAAAATGTCCTGGCATAATCACGTTGCTAACATCGCAAAATCAGCCTCCCAGAAGCTTGGTGCGCTATTTCGCAACAAAAAACTGTATACACCGCGGCAGTTGCTCGTGCTCTACAAAGCGCAAAGAAGACCGTGCTTAGAATATTGCTCATACATCTGGGGTGCCGCACCAAAGCAGACCCTAAAGCTGCTGGATTCCATTCAGAAGAGAGTTATGCGTCTCATCGGCGGCCCGAAGTTGACCCGGAATCTGGATAGTCTGGAACACTGCAGACATGTGGCCGAGATGTCTCGGTTTTACAGATACTTTCACGGCAGATATTCCCAGGAATTGGCCCGCCTCATCCCGCCCCTGGCAACTCCTGTCAGACAGTCACGACATACGGCAAGTGCGCACCAGTTCGTCGTACAACTGGAAACACCTAAAACATCGCTTTACAGGAACTTTTTTGTCTGGCGCACTGCATCACTGTGGAACTCACTTACAGGACATCTGTTTTCCCCTAATTACAATCTACAACTATTCAAGAACCGTGTCAATCAACATCTTCGCACACATACCGCTCGCTGAGCGCCATAGGATCTCCCTTTAGTGTATGTGCCACTGCCATAAAAGAAATATTAAGCAGTTTTAATGGATTATTCCGTAAAACAAGAAAATATTGTCATTGATGTAAATATTTCTTTATTAATTTTTTTTTGTTATTCTGGCATATTGTTAAATAAATTTGTCTATAAAATTTGCTTTATTTTTCAATAGACATTATATGCAATTAAATAAAAATAAGCTAATTCTAGTATCGAGAATATTATGCCAATCTCGGGATCGAATTCTAAGTGCATTGATCTCGATATCCTGGAATCGCATTTTTGTTCCGGGATTAAATTCCCTAATCCCAACCCATAGTTACAATTTGGACTACTTTTTCTACAAAAAAATAACAGATAATTTTACAAGATATAAAAAAAATAAAGATATATTTTACAAATAATATTTGCGTATTAATTTTTTTATTGTAAGCTAGAACTCTTAATATTTCTTAAATTGTTTGTGGTATTAAGCACAATTACTTATTTTTTAGATCAAACAGTAATAGCTCACTTTTAAATGATTTTTCATTGATGCATGCTCTAACCTAAATGTAACTTAATATTTCCCAGAGTTTTAACTATAATTACCAATAAAATTTTTGTAATATTTATTTTAATCATGCGAAGAACAGGGTGTGTTTTTTCTTAAGTACAGGGTGTCCCAAATTCGAAGCTCTTCATATGGACCTTAAACACTATATGAGCCGAAAATTGACCATAGGTTTTCATTGTTTTGCAAGATTGTTTGTAGAGATGTCAAAAAATTTTTCTTTCTTACGGCACTATTTTATGAAGGAGGTTTTAATGGTGTGCACTGATTTTTTAGAAAAAGGTTTCGGGTTCTAGATATCATTATGAGGTCTCATTTTTCGACTAAAATTACAATGTTTCGCAACCCAAAGTCCGTCATCCATCCAGTCCAGTCAAGCAACTATCAAAGGGCTGAGCTCATCAACAATCAGCTCCAGAATGGTACAGGAATGCCTAGATAGGCTAAACAAACTAGAAAAGAATAACAAACTATCCGTTCAATGGATACCAAGATACGCTGGTATAGAAGGCAATGAATAAACAGACCAATTGGCAAAAGTAGGAGCACAAACTCCGCTTTTAGAACCGGAAACCTTCTGTGGCATAGGTATACACACCTACAAGGAAGAGTTCTGGAAAGAAGAGCGAACCAAATGGATCAGTCTATGGGAACGTCATCCAGGGTTAAAGCAATCAAAGATGTTTCTCGGGCCCCCTCACCCAGGAAGGTCATCGAGGGTTAAGGCAATCAAAGATGTTTCTCGGGCCCCCTCACCCAGGAAGATCAAAAAACCTTATAACACTGAGTAAGAAAAAATTCCGCATCCTCACTGGCTTTCTTACGGACCACTGCCCTTTAAGATGGCAGGTGGAGAGAACAAAAATTTTCCGTTTCCGGTTCTGTGAGGAAACCCCGGAACACCTCACGGATTGCGAGGCTGTCGCGAGCAGGCGAATGGCCTGCTTCGGATGCTGCATCGTCGAACAGAAGGAACTTCCATCGATAGAACCACCAGGACTACTTGCTTTTAACTAAGCTCTGAAGCTGGATGATTTAGAGTCACATCCACGGAAGCACTAATAGATCTATACAGGTCGCAGTGTACTAATACTCGAACTTCTAAGTTCAAATACGATATATTTTTGCTGAAGCCGAGTAAGCCCTAGTATACAAGAGGCGAAGCAATTGGGATATATATTCTACGCTCAGAGCAGGAGAGTTTTTAAAATATTAAACGTTCTAAGTTTATTTTCAAGTGTTTTCTTTTAGTACAATTTTAAAATTAACGACGAACATGGAGATAAAAAATTTTAAGCACACGAAAAGTAATTAATTTCCTTTAAACCGAGCATTTTCGTGTCATGGTATATTCTAAAAAATCACCTGAATTGTTTATAACTAAAATCAATATTGGTACCGAATTATTGAATATTTAGGTATAGACGGCCATCATAGTGACGAGTTAGTCTAATACTATAGATTCCCGTGCACAATACTTACCAGAATTCGAGTATAATATGAAAAAACCACCTTTATATCTTCCAATTGTAGCCAGAAATTTGTTTGGATACAACACTAAATCCGCTGATTCGATTGGGAACTTAATCCGATAAAGCTAGCTATACGTTGACGAGTTTTCAACGCTAACGCATCTGCCGCTCCTAACGTAATTTAATTGCAGTTGAATAGCATAATAGGAAAATGGGGAAACCAAAGACAATTATGGATATGTGCTCGGTTTCTTAATTCGGCAGAATCATTTGTAATATTTGTAGGAGTTTGTCCAATGATATTATAGGCATCTGTTAGTATTATGAATGATTGATTATCTGTAATGGCATTCCAATTCAGAGAAACAAATTGGAACATATATTTCCATTTATTTATATCAATATCGTAAAATTAAGTTTGTGCGTAGAGAGTAAATTCTAAATGTAACAATTTCTCCAAGATTTTTCAAATTAAGCTATGACTTTAATAACACCATTAGAAAGCTTCAAAAATTCTGCATCAGTTTGGTTTAGGGTTTATTTTTGTACTGACTTTAATAAGTATTGAAAGTATAATTGGTTAAGTCGCTGTAACTTCTTAACGAGTACTCTGATTTTGATGAACCTGAGCTGGTCTGTAGGAGAAATATCAGCACTTTCAACTGTCTTATCTAGTGGTGTCTAACACTTTTAGCAAAATTTGCTAGGGGGCCTTATTCGCAATAATAAAGTTTTTTCAACGTTTCTGGAAAAAGTTAAATGTAATGTTACAACTTTTTTACTGCGGTTATAGACCATAAAAAAACTTTTACTTCTGACGAAATCCGCAACTCAATATCTTTAATCGTTTTTGAGTTATGGTAAGTTGATGTTTTAATTTTTAAAAGTTTTAAAACAACTCGGGAACCGAGACCTAAAAATATCTGAGTGCTTAAGACAAACTGCTAGAAACTGTTCTTGGTAGAAATTAAAGTGATTTGCAAAAAAACGCCTGTTCGAAGTCAGTTCATTAATATTCAACAATTTAACGGAACGGTTATTGTGATTTCTTCTAAAAATTACTTCAGTTCTCATTTGCCAATACACGAAGTAAGAAAGGCACAGTTATTAACTTCAAACTATATATTGTGGTTTTAAAATACCAACAATTCTTATTCATGAATTTAATTTAAATAGAGCATTATATTATTTAGTTTACTTTCCGTAAACAATGAAGTTTCCCCGAGCTGAAATTGATTCAGCCCGGGGAAATGCTTTTAACCGGCATTTTGAAAGAATATTCTTTCCAAAAATTACGTTCTACCTGGTTCTTGGCTTCTTGTGGAAAATAAAGTCTTAAGAGGCAGATAATATCAAAACGCGTTTACTAGCGCTGGCAATGTTAATATGCATAATATGCACTATCGGTCCGAACAAAACCCTCATTGGATGCGACAAGTTGACAATCAAAATCGTTGGAGTTTAAATGTATGGTGTGGTGTCTTGGAAGGAATAATTACACAGTTTTTTTGAGGAGACCCTTAATGGACAAAGATTTTTAGATCACTTCTCTCTCTCTTTTAGAAGACACCTCCTTAGAAACAAGAAGAGTCAC
>MU182454.1:225186-257347 GCA_016904865.1 Pissodes strobi | reverse complement strand
CAAAACACTTTTCTATAAACTTTGTTTTTCAAAAGTCTCTAGTTTCTGAGAGCAGCTATAGGTCCATAACAAATTGACCCCCCCCCCCCCCTTCCGTATATACTTTTCGCAGAATTTTATTTCTATGATTCAACAACTCAAAATGACGCTGCTTCGACGGAAGGAATGTTACTAGAAAATAGTGAGACAGAAATTGAACAGACCCCAGAGTACGAAAGACAACGCAGCCAAACACAGAGAACGAGGGACAAGAGCAGGCAACTGCAAAGTGTTCTACGTTCGAGAAAAATGAGTGACTATAAGATTTTTGAAAAACACACTTCAAAAAGGAAGCCAAAGAAAAGACCAAATGACGATAATGGTGGAGAGGCCAATGAAATGTTAAAAAAGCCTACAATGTTCATTCAGAGCGTCCTAACGAACTGGATACCTATTTTACTTTTGGCCAACACATTGCTAACGAAGTGCAGAGTATGATGCCACAACATTGATTTACGTCGTACAGGCCATAAATAATGTGATTTTTTTACGCCGATTTGGGAAAATACACGCCATTTGTATATTAAAACAGGTCACACGATTTCTCACTCATCAACTGTAGAGCCATCAACTTTTGGAAATTATAATCGATCTAGACCAAATCAGCTTATATTCCAGGGTGTAATAGATTTATTGACTTTGTATAATTAAATACACTACTTATTGTATGTGGGATTCTTTCAACTCACCTTCACTCATTCCTTCAAAGCTTCGCTGATGATCGCCTCACAAACCTCATGGGTGATGCTGGCGATAGATTGCTTCGAAACTCGGAATAGGTATTGTAGGCTGATATAGGAATCTCCAGTAGCTAAGAATCTCAATCAGTCGGTTACTGTAATAGCTTCTCGAAAATCAGTGTTAATTTTTTCTACACCAGATACGCGCGGCAACCAGGCATAATCGATTCGCACCTTCAAAATTTGGTACGGGTTTCATGGCGAATTCGATCATGGAACACGCGGCAGCCACGCGTAATCGATGCGCACCTCAAGAGTCGTGATATTCTGTAACCATTCGTATTAAAAACTGTTGCCCTTCAACAGGATTTTATAAATTAGACTTTTAAATATTATTTGACAAAAAATGGAAACAATCGTAATAATGCAGGATTAAACAAGATAACATGATACGCTCATGGATTTTTCTGAAAATAAAATATTACCCCAATATTTAAATGATATACAATAAAGTTTGAACTTCTAAAATCGTAAAAGATTTAAGGTTCTTAAATAGCGCGCATATATAAAAGTTACTGCTAATAAAAGGAAAGAAATTTCAATATCACATAAGATTGGTAAAAGTTGTACCTATTAAATGAAATTGTTTCGTTATCATCGTGCACTGTTAAGTGTGAAGTTAAAAAGGATGTAACTAAAATTCTAGGGCAACCTTAGGATATAAAATTGTAAAAATATTTATTTTCTTCAAACGTCAGTAAATCCGTCATTACTCGACTGTGTAGGCGGCCGTGAAGTTTCGTTTTTCCTCCGCCGGAGGTTTACTTTTCACTTTTCCGCCGGCGGAGGTAAAAGTGTTGTCATAGCAACATAGATACAATACAAACAGACAACAAAATAAGCGTCAACAACTCAAGATTTATTAAACTACAATTTGTATTTATCACTCAATTTGCGACTGCATTTCTAAAAATCACTAATTTAGGAACAAATTGGTTATTATTTAATCGAACTTACTCAATAACTGCTTATCAATACGAAATTAAAACGCAATCGGAGACGCCATCTTAAAAAAATAATTATTGTTGACAGTGTCCACTGACAGCTTTATGTTAAATTCATCGACACCGGTCTAAGCAAGGCCACCTACGACCGTGGTCTAAGCCGTCTTGCGAACCCATTTATCTTTAATAATAATTAGATATTATTACTATTAAAAAGAGATGTTTTTGCATTAATTTGTCGACATTTGAAGAAAAAACAGCATATTTTATTTGGAGGAAAAGTTACTTTTCATGGCTTGCTCTCTATTACCAGCCTCACTCCGTTCGGCTGTTAAACACGAGCGCGCCATGAAAAGTATCACTTTTCCTCCATATAAAATAATATACTATTACTTTCGTAGTGTCCGGAAAAATATGCCGCTCATTTGAGAAACTTTTTGATCAGTGATTTTTCAAAACCCTGTATTTTTTATTAAAATGTGTACAGGGTGTCTATTTTTTGACACTTTTACGCGATATCTCGCTTAATTTTAAATATTAAGGGTGGCATTTTCCGCGACACTGTGCTACTTCTTTGTGAAACTAAACATGCCGTCAACAAAAATTTCATAGCCCTCTCGATTTTTGAGATACCGAGTGAATTTGAAAATTATCACTTTTGACACACCCCTCGTATCCCAGTTGTATTAGACGAGGCTACTCAAATTGAAGTTTCTGCTAATACTCACGTATCTGTTGGAACAATCCACAAGGTAACTAGGCTTTACAAATTCCATCGTTATAAAATTCAAATTCTACAGGCATTAAATGAAGATGACCCAGGCCGTAGACTGCAGTTTTGTGAAGATACGATCCAGTTTATTGACAGAATCCCATATCTGCTTCAAAATATCTGTTTTACAGACGAGTGTACATTCTTCCTTAATGGAACTGTTAATAAACACAACTGCCGCTATTGGAGTGATGAGAACCCTCATATTGTCAGAGAGGGTCATACGCAATACTCAGAAATAGTTAATGTTTGACGGGAATTCTCGGCGAGGCTGTAACAGGTCCTTTCTTTTTAAATAGAAATCTGATAGGAAAGATGTATTTGAATATGTTGGAAGAGGCAATTGATCAACTCATTACAGAAGAAGTGGAAATACAGAGGGACGAGTACGGTAACGCGATAATTAATGAAGAGCTCTTTCACTTTCATCAAGCACCAGATATGTTCCAGATTGGCTCAACAGCAGATTTCCACAAAGGTAGATAGTAAGAAGGGGGCCAATAGAATAGCCTGCAAAAATCATCTGACCCTAGCCCGAATGACTTTTGAAGTCGGTAGTTTATAAGACCACTCCCAACAGCATCGAAGATTTGCAAAATCGCATTGCCCCCCGTGTAGGGCTATACCCAGAGAGACATTTGAAAATGTGCGTCAAAAATTTGAACAGCGTTTTTTCTTTATTGCTTAGAAGTCAATGGTGAACACATACAACAATTCATTAGATAAGCGTGTTCATTTTCCATTTTTACTCTTAATTGTTACGAAAACAATGTAAGCGTCAGTTCTTACATTTATATTTTCCTTTCTAATAATTATCATGTACAAAAACGTAGCGGAATTATTTTTAATACAGGTTCAGTGAAATTATAAGGTACCGAATGAAAACGCCATCTCAGTTTCATTTCGAAACATAACAAGAAATTATTTTCTTAAATCCTGAATTTAAACATTAAAATGGGTGTTATTCTGCAAGGGTAAGGTAAATTTTAAAAAAGGGACGTGAAAATATACAGAATAAAAAGCCCTTTAAAATGATGTGTTACTCGACTCCTCGTTTCATTTAAATTTTTTTGGTTGGTTGCCCTGGGGGTTAGGGGGCTCCCCATCAATAAATATATTGCCGTGTTTCGGGGAATTTTGCAAATATGTCTTTTCACGCAGAGAACGTGGGTGGTAAGTTTTAAAACGAACACATATTATTTTCAGGATTTTTAGGATTTTCAATTCTGCTATTTTAAAACTGTAGTTTGTTTTTAAATATTTTTAATTTGGCATTCACTGTATATCTGAATTAAAATCTTTTATACACCAACTTTTATCAATAACGAAATTGTCAAAGAAATCGATAATAAACTGTCCCATTTGACAAGGACTTTTTTGCGCAGTTCCAAAGACTGAATTGTTGATAACACTATTATCAAGCTGCCATCGTTTTGGAGAAAGTTCATCCTTCACGCACAATACATTTCTGGTACACTTGTATTTTTCACGTTATATATGACCGCTCAGTATGCATCCACCACTGCCACTGGTAGAAATAAATTAATTCGAAGTTAAGGCATGAGAAGGTTAAAAAACACCGGCCCTAAAGGGACCTGGACCCATAATAATAATTGTTTTCGTAATGCTATTCTATGCCATCAATTTCATCCATATTGCACGATGATTTTATAAGGCTTTATAAATGGAATACATTACTCGGCATAACAATATTACGAAAGCAATAATACAGATCTATGCAGACTCTCTGAATTCATTTCGGATCAGTTTATATAAATAGTTTAAAACATCACCATTGCTAATTATGTGATGATTTGAAACGTTATAATCAAAATGGGAATATACCGATTTATGTCAAGTTAAATATTAAAATAGAGAGCTGTTCTAATAAATATTTACTCGCCAGTAATGAATAATAAGTTATGATGAATATGGAATTTTCACTAAATATTCTTTGATAGTTGCTCTAGTTCTTATAACGATTAAAAAAAAGTTAAAAACTATGTTTGGTACTCTCGCCTTGTCAGATTTTCGGGGGATAAAGACAAATATATAAGTTATACCAAAGAAGAACAGTAGCATTGAAAGTACTTTTTTTTTGGTTAACATATGCGAGATAAATGTGAACCGCTTATGAATTTCAGTACGATATAATTTCAGACATCGAGGGATACAGCAGAATATTACTGATCAAGAAACTAGAAGCCATTGGGCGAAAAGTAGTAAAGGAAGTATGCCTGAGATGGCTTACGAGGAAAAATGCTAATAGACAATGAAAAATAAAACATGTATTAGCTTGAGTAGCTAATACGAAGATTTAATTAAGAAAATTGTTACATGAGCCATCTCACTCACATATATATGGGCTAAATGGCATACTAAAATAACATAAAAAAATAGGTCTACATGTATCGCAAATGCACATTTTGGCCTATCTATACCGTCACACTCGGTATCAGATCATTTCATACAAATTTTGCACCTGTACAATTTTTCTTGAGAACGAGATGTTGAGAACAGTTCGTTACAGAGCAAGCAAGCTGCATCATCTTCATCTCCCTCACAAAATAATCGTTGTTTTCTTCCTCTTCAACAAATAGGTTTTCTTTACTTCTCTAGTAGATTATTTTATGCTTTATCTTCCTGTGTGCTGCTTCTATTTCAGATATAGAGTTGAGGAGGGTGGCAACTGAAAGAGGCTATATATTGGCTACAGTGCTGGAAGTTGGCTAGCGAAGTATTACCATAGTTTGCGAGTCAAAAATATCTTTGGAACATGAGGTCTTTTCAGGTGCTGTTTGCCTCGAGTTATATTCGGAACATCAATTACCTAAAGTATATCAGTAGCTTCTGCTGGAACAAATAAATGTTTAGGAAAATGTAATAAGCGTTTAAAGGCCCATCAAAATCATCATAAAGTTTTTGTACTCTGTGATTGCGGAAAATAAAACATTATGGGACCATCAGATTTTGCATAATCCTCAACTTCGTGGCTTTATCCGTGCCCATCTGGTAGCAGCAAGGCATTTTTTCGACTGTTGGCTTGACAAACTTCACGAAATTCTTCATCAAGTTGAAGACAATTTCGTAATTATTCATCTAACCATTAGCATCAATCCTACTTCTCCTACATGTGCATTGTTCTCTTTCATGCTGACCACGTTCTGCTCTTGTCAAAATTCCTTCTGCTGCAAAAATTGTGCAATTCTGAGTAGAAAGAGTGGATAGGTCTGATAGATCCATATTCCAGGTTTCGTTTGGCTCAAAATTGTTCTGTTAATACTTTTGACAAAAGTTCCAAACATGTTCGAATTTGTTCTTTATTGAAAGACAGCACTGGCTACTGACGTTGACTCAGGTGATTTAAGTGAAACTAACTTCCTCAAAGCTAATTTTCTAACGGCATGTTATGTCAACAAATCGGCTCTCTAGGCGTTTAAGATGTACGATAGCTTCTCGTTTCAAATATTGACTAAATGCAACTTTAAGTCCGCCCATATAACCTTCCTGCCACCCAGATTCCTTAAAAGTACGCCAAAGAATTGTAAATAAAACGTCGCACGCCTTGGATGGCAAAAGCCAATCAATCCTTTCTTTCTTCTGGAAATGCTAATTAGACCGGATTGATTTGATCCCCATTCCAGGGCTGCTTAAACAATTTTCGTTCATAGCGTCCCATATCTCAAGAAAAAATAACTTATAAAGTATAAAGATGTGAAAATTGGTATGGAAGTGACACACACAAAAGGAAGACCATATAGCACTCGATGAGCGGTGTGTTTGCAAGGATGTTGATTGACAGGGTTCTTGAAAAGTTGTAGGTTGTAATTAGGGGGAAACAGATGTCCTGGGAGTGAGCTTCACAGTGACGCAGTGACCCAGACTAAGGAGTCTTTGTAAGGCGACGTTCAAGGTTTTTCAGTTGTACAACGAACGGGTGCGCTCTTGCCGTCTGTCGCGACTATTTAGCAGGCGTTGCTGGGATCGGGATGCAGCGAGCAAAATACTGGGAACATCTGTCGTATATCTGTAAAACACGGTTATCTAGCCCACATAGGGGTGTGGGGGGGATGTTCCAGACTATTCAGATGCCGGGTCAACCCCGGGCCGCCGACGAGACGCACAACTCTCTTCTGAATGGAATCCAGCAGCTTTAGGGTGTGCTTACGTGCGGCACCGCATATGTACAAGCAATATTCTTTACACGATCTTTATTTGCGCTTTGTAGAGCAAGAGCACCTACTGCGATGTGTACAATTTTTTTGCGAAATAGAGCACCAAACTTCTGCGAGGTTGATTTTGCGATGTTAGTAACGTGGTAATACCAGGACATATTGCTGTTGACCGAGACACCCAGTACTCCGATTGACGAGGATGAAAGAATGATCGATCCTATCATAATGATGGCAGGGCCGCCGTATTGGCTTTCTTGGTAAAACCGGCTCCTTGGATTTTCGATGCATCGAACTGGATCAAATCCTTGTTGCCTCAGGTTCGAACTTTCTCCAGATCTTGATTAATTGTTGAAATATGCTCCTGTGTGCGGTGTTAAGTTTCAGTAGCTGTAAAAGTATTTCTGATCTAAATTGGGAGACAAGGGTACCGTCATTTGCAAAACTGTAAACAAGATTATTGGGTTCGGTTGGCAGATCATAAATATAGATGTGAAACATAATTGGTGATAGTATGGCTCCCTGGGAACTCCAGCATTAATGGTGAATGTGTCTGAGATGTGTCGATCAACCGCAACGTGCACAGAGATTGGTTCTCAAGGAAACTGACAAGCCAGCTGCACAGAGAAGCTGGCAGTCCGACAGACAGCAGTTTGTTGAGCAGTACGTCATGCTAAACTCTCTCAAATGCCTTCGAAATATCCAATGCAATCGCCCGAGATTCTCCGTAGTTCTCAATTGCCCTACTCCATATGTGAGTGACATAGCCCAATATATCTTCTGTCGATCTCTGTTTGCGGAAGCCGTATTCGTTATCGCTAATTATTCTGTTGGTCTCGAGGTACTTGAGTAGTTAGTTGCTAATTGACTACACGTTCCATGACATTGAAGATATTGGAAGCCAGGTAATTGGTCGATACTTTGAGGGCGAGGTTTTTATGCCTTTTTGAGAACAGGTTGTTCTTGAGCGGCTTTCCAAGAAAATGGGTACATCTCTTTTCCGTAAGACGGGGAAAAATTCTGGAAAAATGGGTGTTAGTTCGTTGGCATAGTTTTTAAGCACGATGGCAAGTATTCCATCCGGCCCTGATGCCTTTTGTGTATCTAGCTTATTCAGGATTTCGCGAATGTCATGGTGGTGAAACTTAACTTATGTCATGATAGTGTTGATGTTGGATATGGTGGGGAGAGCCTCGCCATGGGGGACGTTTAAGGTAGAGTGTCATGAAAGCATTACGGCGAGCTTGTTTGCTTTTTCCATCGCCGTGACGTCGCGTTCGTCTTTCAAAGGTGTGCTTTTGTAAAGTTATTACTTACTGCCTTACTTTTTCCTGGTTCTTCATTTGTGTTTTTCCGTAGTTTCGTCAATCACACGTTTGCATTCGTTTCTCTCTTCGGTAAAATAATTGCGACTTTCAGCGGTTTGATTTTGTTGCCAGTACCTGTAGGCTTGTTTTTTTCCTACTTACGGCTCTTTTGCATCTTCTGTCAAACCAGTGCTTTCCATTTGACGGTAACTTGATGGAATTCGGGATGCATGCTTCCATTTCTGAGGAGATTACTTGCGTAATCTCTTCGCAACAGACTGACGAGTCGTCAGTGCCAAAGCAGACGTCGAGGTCGAACCAAGGAAAATCTAAGTCGAACTATAGTATAATCTAAATACCAGTTTGCACAACTGTATGCCACATTTTGCGAGGCAATGGTGGATCCTTCTGTAGGAGTGGCAGTTCACAAACCGTTGTAATAAGTTGTAATCGGAAGTACCGAATGGCGGACCAACTATAATTGTATGCTGCTAAGGATTTGTGGTTACAAAAAGATCCAGGAGGACGGCAAATTGCCCCTTTTGTTGAGGAAACCCGTAGCTGATGGCAAATGCTTCAGCTTCTCTTCTTCTTCTGAACATGGCGGAAGGTGATACAGTCGTAGCAGATGATCTGCAAAAAGCCAATATTTGTGGTGTTTGCAAATTGAATTCGTTTAGAAATCGAGTAGTATGTGTCAACTGTGGTACTCATTATCATAGGAGATGTGTTAATAAGCTGCAGAATGTCAAGAATTTTCAAGAAGACAATATTTTGTGCTGTGTAAGTGATCTCCATCTTCAAGGTTCAAAGTCCGATGACGCGGATACGTCTTTGGATGAATCCTTCCTATCAACGGGAACGACCCCATCTGACGATACTCTGAAGCAAACTCATGAAATAAGTTACCTAAAAGCTATTTTTAAAGGTAAAAATGCCCTTTTAAAAGAATTTAAACACAAAAATTGCATATTAAACGATTTACTGAACATGCACAGGAAATTAAAAGATAAGGAGCTGACAAGACAACGTCGCAAAACGCGACCAATGATTCTCCAAAATCTCCGACGGAGATACCACCTGTCGGGGAAAAGAAGAACACATTGGAGAGCTGCGTCATAACAGCCGACCAGCTTAGAACCGGAGGTGGAAACCCTGGAAGGGACGTCAAGCGCATCACCAAGCCTCACGTGGTCGTCAGGGATCCTATCGAGATATCGTAGGCCGTCGCAAAATAAATGAGAGCGAGGACGGCGACAGCAGTGACAAGGACGGAAAAGCAACAGTCAATACGCCAAGAAAGGATGTACATAGCCCGCAGGAAGACGAGGCGATCATCAAGCCTAACGTACAGCAGCCATGGTCTACAGTGGTCAGGAGGAAGAACAAAACCAAGCCAAAGCCTGAAATTATTGGAAACAGTGATAGCACGGTTTTGAAAGCAGCGCCAAAAAGGGTGTTTTTATTTCTATCAAGGCTGGGTCCATCTATGGAGGGGCATCATGTGGAACAGTTTTTAAAGTTAAAATTTCCAGAGGTGAAGGTAGGCATGGAAAACTTTTCAGAGTATCCAGAGTATTACGCATCTTTTAAGGTGACAGTCGATCTTCACAACGTGGAATGCGCTATGAAACCCGAGGTTTGGCCTAGAGGCACTTACGTATCCAGGTTTTTTCATCGGAAGGCGAGATAAATGAGGACAGGGTAACTGGAAAACCTTCGAATATGCTTCTATTGAACTGCCAGTCGTTAAATTCGGAAAAGGTTAACTTAATTACATAAGAATATATATCTTATCGAGGCCTTTGACCTTGAATTTCTGAAACTTGGTCTCGACCAGAGTCATTATATACCATAAATTTTCCTAATTTTACTAACATCTCTAACTTTTCCAGATATATACGCCGAGGGGGCGGAGAGGTCATCTGGTGCAGAAACGACTTAGATGTCAATTGACTTTGGTCAATATTGTCGGGAAAATGACATCGAAATCTGTGAGGTGGAATGGAACTTACCCATGAAAGGGAAAATAATTATTCTGGTATATTATAGATCGCCAGGACAGGCGTGTAATTTTCATATATTTTTGGAAGGTTTACAGGCGACTTCAATGTCGACCCGATTTTAAGCACAAATAATTATAACGAATTAATAAATATGTTATCTTCATATAACTTGAAAAATATTGTAAACGTGCCAACTCGGAAAAATAGTATTTTGGACCTTGTATTCACGAATTTGCAATCTGTATACAGTGATGTATTGGACAGCATTATTTAGACAATAAACAATAGATTTATTCATGACAAAATCTTCAAAGTCTTAACAATCGTCAAAAGTTAGAGTTAGGTACAACTTGAGGAATAAAACTTCAAATAAAAATATAAAATAGGCTTAAACCTACAAATTACAGAAAATAAAATTGACGGGACTGTCAACTCAATTACACACAATTATAAACATCGCACTCAAATGAATCAAAGCAAACTAACTAAAACAACAAGTCAGCCTTTAATACATTACAATTTAAAAAGTCATCAACACTATAAAATACTTTGTTCAATAAATATCCTTTAATACAGCTTTAAATCGTTATATTGGCAGTTCCCTAACTTCGACAGGTAGCCTGTTGTAAAATGCAGGAGCAAAATGCAGCGTGGCACTCCAGGACCTTCCCAGCCTTAGAAACTGTATACGTAGGTCATTATGCGTTCTTGTGTTATAATGATGTTGCTCATCCACTCTACCGTATTTTTCCGAATTATTACTCATAAATATAATGTCCTGGTAGTGTTAGGACATTTAGTTGCCTAAAAGTGGCCTTGCATCATCACGATATCCGGCCTGAGCGACAACCCGGACTGCTCTCCGCTGCAGGCCGAAAACCCTATCAGCATGGCTCGAGTGTCCCCAGGCAAGCAGCCCATATACACACACCGAGTAAACCAGAGCATAATAAGCAGTAAGACATACATTTTGTTGAGTATTCTTTGACAAGTTCCGCAGCACAAATATTCCAGAAGCCACTTTCCTAGAAATGATGTCTACATGATTTTCAAAAGTGAGTTTAGAGACCAGAGTGACTCCCAGAAATCCAACCGGCTGGGGACTGTCGGCCACCTCATGTTGCCTAGGTGTGCTTTAGTTAAATTTAGAGTTAGTCGGTTGGCTGTAAACCAGTCACTCACATTATCAATACATTCGCTCATCTGCTCTCTCAGTACATCACACTCTCCAGACCGCAACAAGAAACTGGTATCGTCCGCGTATAGGGTGACTTCACTTGTTGCAATGACGATGACAGGTTATTGGCATATATAAGGGGTCCCAGAATACATTCTACGTGTTTATATGTGATGGATCCTATACAATTTTTGTATTGTCTAAAGGAATAAAGAATTTTAAGAAAGTAAGTAAGTCTACCTTCGTTGTCGCTCTTGTTGTGATGTTTGAGCCAGTTGGTGTTATGGGCATTGAAATCTCCCAGAATCAATATTTCTGAATTGGGGTAGTCGACCTGTATTGAATCAAAAGTGGTAACTTGTGTTGTAAAAAAGCTTTGGTAGGATCTATCGCTCGGAGGGCGATAGAGACAGCATATAAAGTTGGTTAATCCCTTGGCAGAGCACTTGCATGATATTTAACACTTTTAACTTTGACTAAGAATTTTTGAGGATGAGCAAAAGTTATTATGGAGAATGATTACAAGTATAGTTAAGTTCAATCGGAAACAAACTGCACAATATACTTACTATAGGTATGTAACTTACCTTTTCGGAATCACGTTTTTCATAGTCCTGTTTTCGTTTATCAAAGTACGCATAAAAAGAAGTTGTATCAATAAAAACCGTTTTGAGTTGGAAAACGGTATATCTCATAAAATAAAGAGATAAAAGGTTGAGTGATAAAGGAAAATGTTATGAAAACGTGAGGTTAGAATTTAATTTGAGCTGCAATGTGCTATGAATGCTAGCATACCCCACAGAGTGTTTTGAATTAGTAGGAACACACAATATTTTTTAACTTGATATAAAATGGAAATCGACGTTTTATTCAAAAGTATGGAGAAAGGATTCTTGAGGCATGAACCTACAATGAGATAAAAAGTTCATTTATGTCGAACCGTAGCGTAGGTTCAGAAAATAAATAATATCAAAGTTATGGTTGTTTTACTCAGAGCAGCTATCCATTTCAATAAGGTATATATATTAATTCTCAGCAGAAAAATTATTACTTTTAAAATCCATTATAATTTCTTTACTATAATCGGGGATTATTTATATCCTTTCCAGGGCCATAACTACTTTTAAATCTCTTCGCCTAAGTTTACGTAACTTCACTCGAAGGACTTCCTTTCTCCACGCTCTAGGAATTAAGGCTTAACCTTCGGGGTGCATACATTTTACTTCTAAAGGACTCGGCTGGATAAAATACTGCGCGCCTAGATAGAAAATAAATTTTCGATGAAGGTTCATTTTTTGCATTAAACACTTTAGCGTCAGGAACTGGAAATTTATTTATTTTGAATTTCGTAGCTGCTGGAGAGATTTGGGCAAAGCAAACAACTGTGTAAGCCTTCTTCGGTTTAATCTTTAAGGGTTAATAATAATTTTAATAGAGTCATCGTTGGAGTCATTTATTATCGCAAAATCGTTAAGGCTAGTCTGAATTCCGCGAAACGTTTAAAATTATATTACCAGATTGGGTATGGTAGAATGCTAGCTAGAACAGATTACCCGAGTCTAAGATGACTATAGAAAACTAGATAGATTAATCGATCATGTATATGGAGCTATTTTACAATACATTCCCAAGCATGCTGCCAATATTTCATAACAAGTTTATATTAGGTAAAAAAAGGTTGGTAGTTTAAGGGGTGGTACTACCCAAAATAATCGTGCCGTAGGTTGCCCCAAAATTCGCGATCTTTATTTAATGACAGCAAATTGGTTTTGTACCAAATTTAAACTCGTCATGAGATCATTTGTCGGATTAGATTTAAAAAAGCAAAAAGAAGGTGTTTAGTATCCTTGGTATTTTACCAATTAACTCCTATCTAAATACCACAATATATGAATAAAATATAAGATATCCATAATGTCCGTCGCAAAGCAGATTTTTTTTCTTCTAAATGTTTATTTTTTCCTCAAATTGTTTTTAAGTACATAAACTAAGTAAAATAGAGATATCACATTTCATTCAGACTAACAAGACGCACTGAATCTGGCTCGATCAGCGTCGCGCCAATTATATCGTAAGTAGATAGTATGAGGTCTCATCATCCTCCATGCACCATATGCACTCCCCCTTCTCTGCAATTCTCAGCAGAGTCAGGTGCCGTCTATACCTACATTATCTTCTGTAGGATCTTACCAGCACCCTGCACTCCTTTCTTGGTAGGCCCATCAACAACCTGGTTAAACTCTTCTAGGGCCCATGTATCATGAGCCTCGTTTGTCTGATCCTCAGAACCGTCCGCCAATACTCTTTGGCATCCAAAGCCCTTTTGCAAACACTCTAGGTTATCCTCACACAGGGATCAGACCCTAAGTATCTACGTGCGGAGCCTTCTCTGGCTAAGGCATTATCGGCCTTGTTTTCCGGTACACTCGAGTATCTCTCCGTACCCAGAGCAGCGTCATCTTTTTGTGCTTTGCAAGTCTAATCAATCAGCTCCTTCACCCTCTCACCAACAAGGAGCGCGGGCGGACCAACATCCGCGCCATGAGTGCAGCCTTGTTGTCGGAGCAAAAGAAAATCTTCTTGCCACCGACATTGAAACTTAACGACTCCCAGACCCCCATCACGATCGCAAAAATTTCCGCTTGGAAAACCGTAGTGTGCTCGCTCAGTGAGTTGTAACAGGCTACGATTTCATATTATACAAAACCCTGGTTTCTGACGGAATGGCGAAGGATCAAAATAAAAATTTACGAAGTCGACCAGAGTCGATTAAAATTGATCTATTTCTGGAGGGAAAATAATCAAACATCATATTATTTATTAAAATAGACTACAAAAATTAGATAATCACCACAATGGGACTAGTATTGGAAAAGCATGGAACCCAATCCATTAAACTAGGTATTCTAAAGCAAATAGTTCATATTTATGTCTTGATATATCAAAGGCACATGCTTTCTTTTGAACGAATTAACTTTACACACACGATATATTGTTGCAGCTGGAACCACAAAGCTTCGTTGTATATTGGTATTTTCCCCTGGGTTTTATCCTATTATGCTGTCTTTCTAAATGGAGAAAGAAACCCTTCTTCTAATCATTTGGCTAGGTTTCATTATTTCAGTTCGATAATACACTTGATGGCCATCCACTGTTTTCGACCTTGCTAATTATGGATCTTTAATTGCTGATTCGAAGTATTTTGGGCATCTGGAATGCATTTCAGCCTTTCTTGGAGGGTTGTGTCTAAAATAAAACAACAGTAATAGATTGTTTACAGATTAGCCGAGTAATTGGAGTTTGGACTATAATGCAGGCCGAGTTATATTTTAAGGTTATTTAGGGATATCTAACACTGTAATTATAACTTACTTTTTGTACACTTGATGGTCATTCTGTGGTAATTTTCTCATTGATTTATATTTGATAATATATTGTTTTGCTTAGGTGATTAGGGAATATTTTGGTTTTGGAAATGAAACATTAACGTTTGTTAGAAGTATGTCATGTCACTCCGGTTTTAAGCCATAGACTACACGACCGGTGGAAAGCGCATCGTATCCCTCCGTCGATATCGACTCGAGAACCACTCTAATTCGCGTTGCATTTATTGTAGGATTTAGCTATCATACGCTTGAATTTGCTGATTATATTGGATGGTATCAATGTTTAGCCCTCTACGCTTGCATATTGACGCAGTATTACACGAACTCTCCATTATTAAAGTTCGATAATATTTCAGCTCGGAGTAGATTCTACCGACGCGAACGAAATTGGTCTATGTTTCACATAGTCTGTGGAGGATAATTTTGGCGGTATAAGTGACAGCTTTCTGGACAAGCGCGTGGTCTTCACGGTCGACACGGTTGCCAAGTTAATGCCTTGTTTGGCATAATGCTATTAGTGGCGCATGTTGATTGTAATTTTTGACTGCCGCATAACGCGTGGGTTATATATTCCCACCAAGCATATAAAGGTAGATTCTAACTGATTTAAATCATTTCGATAATGAGTCGCTTTAGCGCTTGTTTTGGCGAATCCGATAGTATGACATCATAACTTTCTAGTACTTTGTCACAAATAGGGACGCTTCTGGCAACGTAGTATGTTGAGCCGGCGCGATGTTAATTGTGCTAGCCTCGTCATTTTCGGAGCAAGCCAATTTAGTCTTTATGTGATCTTGACGGAACAAGTAGGTTTCAGTGCCGAGCTCTCGAAATTGGGAATTTTCGTTGAGATACTGATATTTAGTGTGAAATATACAGTGCCCTAGTTAGGGGAGTATTCAACGAAGCCCTTGAGCAGGATTGTGGTCGTCGATGGTTTCTCGTCTGATGGATGATTGTAGATGAAGGAAGATTTATAGATTCGACCACCTGCACCCACGTTTGGGGATTTGACTTTCGAGAGCTGCCACACACTTGAACCCCGTTTAACATCTAAAGGTATGTTGTTTGAGTAAATTTGATACAGATATTGTTTTGATCTGTTATTTGTTGAGGTTCCGTACCTGTTTCCTTCATATTTTGGTTTGATCATAGTTCTAATTTGCCCTATTTGTTTCAGGGGTTTCAATTCTTGGATTTTCAATTCTTGGATTTTCAATTTTTGGATTTTCCTGTTCCTGTTTTCTGTTTCTGTTTTTCCGGCTTTTTGGAATTTTAATTTTGAATTATTGGTTCCATTGTTCTCTTACGATCCGGTTTCCTACCTGGGTTTCAAGACTGCATACTGAGACTCCTCTGACAACACGTGGTTTCGGAGTAACCGTCAATTGACTGCGTGTCTCGCTGTCTGATCCAAGCCTTAACGCATACGGAGGGTGTCTCCTCGACCTTGACGCTCCAGTGATCCGACGAACACCTGGATCCTGGATGAACTCACTATTGGCTTGATAACCTATCAGATAAGTCTTAATTTAGGATATTATATAGTGTATTTTGGGACATTTATTTTATTTCATTTTATTATTGTGTTTATTTGATTGGTGATTTAGGGCGACTTAAATTAAAGTTTCGGATTAGTTTGCTTAATGAAAGTATTAATGGTTTGACTTGATTTAAAAGATAGCTACCTTCAAGTTATTTGGGAGTAACGAATTATTCTCAATAGTTAGCATATGTATACTGGATTATCCAGCTAATCCGGATAGTTTTGGCGTGTTATTAATTCATTTCAGCGTAGTCTTGATCGCGTGTTTTATTTTTTTTCAGCGTCGTATGATATATATATTTTTGAAACTAGCACGATAACTTCTCGCTTATTGATTAGAGTTATTTAGAGTGTAGAAGTAGAAGAAGTTATCATATTTTTGTACCGCATAGGTTGAAAACACCAATCAAGGGCATGTAAACGACACGTGATCACGTATTCGTATTTATAGGGCGCCGTAGTTATAACATAAAGTACTATTTAACATTAAACCGTTACTTTTCATATTCCATCTTTAGCAAACATTTATATATTAATTGTCATAGCTACATATACAAGAAATTCTTCTTGTAGCAATTATTTTTCTTATTTAATTCAAAAGTATAGTCACCAATACGGAATATACACTTGTTATTTTTGTTTAATTGGGGTGATATTTCTTTTTGTTTCCCCTTCCAAGTTTTTCAATAGGTTACAGCAGGGAGGAGAGCAATTCGTGGTTATTGGTCGAATCTCACTGAAGATCCAGCATCAGGGCATGGCGATAAGTTAACCACGTGGTGCTCAGGCATTATAACTCACCACGACCCTTCTCCACTGTCTAAAAGCTGGGGGCCGCCATTGTTCCTGCACTAAAGACTGTACCACCGATTGTGAACTTGGAGATTATTGTGAAGTTGGAGATTATTGTAAACTTGTATATTTATGTAAATTAGGTTTGTATTTGTTTGGGAACTGAGCGTTACAGAGTTGCGGCCCCAGGGCCTCACTGTGCGCAACAGCTCCAGACATTGTACCCATTCTGGACCCGGGTAGGGCTGTATACTACGTTTAGAATAGGACACGGTTGTAAAAACACAAACTTTATTTTAACTTTCAAAATTCCAATTAGTCCAATTTGCCGTCATTGCTTTAATATGGACGCCAACCATATTGCATAGATATACCCATGTAATGGAAAATAATGATAAAAACCATTTCTTTTCTCTTATTGCCACCCTTCACTCATTAACATTTCGATTACCCCTATCTACATGTTCCATATTTTCATTGAGGAATTTTATAAATATATATATTTTTCTGGGATTGAGAGAATCCCTTTACATTATTTAGCGGAAATACTGATAAAGTATTAAAAGCCACATTTATAAATACTGCTGTCGCGTTCCATTTGCCAATGACAATCTCATTATCACCAATGGTATATTCAGACACTCCCCGCTCCTTCTTTTTCATTGCTGCTGCACTGGATAAAGGGGACCGTGAGATTCTATTTTCCCTTATTCCTTCAGTAGTTTTTATACCTCTTAGTTTGAGTTGTTTGAGTAGGCAAAGATACGCAAAATAATTGTCAAAATATAAATGAGACGAATTGTATGACATTTTCTGTAGTGGCCTGCTGCAAGACAACGCAAGGTCCAAGCCCTAAATGTTTGCATTTTTCTGGTAATGTGCACGAGGAAACTTGGTATGGATCAAAATTAATTATGTGATATAACAACAGTTACTCAGTCCAAAATGTATAGCCCCACCGAATAGGTTTTCCCATTATGAACTATTTTCCGTTATGACAGTGATAAGATATCTTAGGTAGGGTACCACTGGTCAATGCTATGAGATTCTTCGCCGGAGGCATGCTCAAAAAATGTCTTATTCAGGATAGCAAACAAAAGTCTAAATTTATTATTATTTATATCCAACTTAATGATATCGTTACGATGAATATTGCTCCAGCGTGTAATTGAAGATTGAAGGTAAGTTATAAAATTGTCGCATTTGTCGCGTTATATATTTATTACTTTAAATAGAATTTTGTTGCAAAAATACACATAATCTTTTAAGTCTGTTGTTGATTTAGTTTGGGTTAGGACGGCAAGTTTATGTTCACGTTTGATTGTTTTGTTTTTTTTTGCAGTTGTTAGACAAAGCTTTGATTGAATTACTTGAACAAATTGAACAACAAGACAACAACGCTGATATTGCAGACAAAATAAAAACTTTTCCACCATAAAATGCCAATGAAGATGACGGTATTGACGAAGATTCCAGAGACGAAAATGTAGTCGAGATAAATAGTTTACCTGGACTTCAGCTCAGTAAGAGCTGAAGCAGAACTACAAGACGATTCGGTAGAGGGCAGGTATAGTAACAACAAAAACCTCTTTAAATATTTGTAGCGCGAAAACCAAAACTAGTGAGAATTATCGATTAGAAAGGTGGTGATTTAGAAGAATCCAGCTTTTCTAAATGACAACCAGTGATGACCATTCTTAACAATCTTTCACGTGCAGCGACGTACTCGTTGATTTTTTATGCAAATTCTGCATTTTGACACTATTGAGACAACATAACCGTCCAGAAGACGCAACTGAGAGTGAACTGTTTTGCTTTATCAGCGTTTCAATGCTAACCATTATCGCGAAAAATTGCATTGGCAAAATAGAGGTGATACTAATAGTAAAATGGTGTGTGACGCAATATCACGTGATTGATTCCAATTTATTTTGAGCAATATTCATGGAACGTAATACCGTCAAAAACAGGCAAGAAAATCACTTAACAATTTAATAAATTATTAATACAACAGATTATTTGTCAATATTATTATTGACTGCTGTGCCTTAGGAGCGCCATCTAAATTTGTAAAGGAGTACTTCGCTAAGATCAGTATGCTTACACCGTTCTTTTCAAAGAACAGTAGGCTTAAATGGATTAATGAGAAGTGGACGGCATAGTCAAAAAGCTCGGGGTATTCCCAAAAGGTATCATCGTGTACATTGATTAAAATATTGTCAACTATTAGAAAGATTTAAACTACTAATTAATTATCACCCTGTCCTAAGTTTGAACTTGAACTTGGAAAATATTATTTTTATTTTTTTTTATTTATTTATTTGTCCAACAGGAAAAAATATCCCAAAAAGGGACAAAAAATACACATTTCAAATACTTAATTACAACAATTTCCAAACATAATCAAAGATTCCAAGCACCTATGACAGACAATGCACCAACTCAACAAACCAAAACATAGGTAAAAACTACAGTAATGTTTGGTACATATATCACCCAAAAAAATAATTGAAAAGTAAAAGTGATTATATAAATAAATAAGAACAAAAATTCAACATCCAACCCACCACCAAACCTTATAACACTCATGCAGGGGTTAAACGCAGTGCAGGAAAAACATTACGTTTTTTAGACTTAAAAGTCTTGATCGGCATGGATAAATCCAAATTAGTGATTGCATTTATTTTGTTAAACCAATTGCAGGAACGATAAATAGGCGCTTTCTTATATATATTTGTGTTGGCAGTTTCAAGATAAAATTGACAAGGCCTGCGAGTGTTAAATGAAGGGACACAGAAGTTCACCTGACCAAGCAGCTCAGAGTCAACATCTTTGCCAGTTAATTTATGAAGAAATCTTTGGCTAGCCCGTATAGTACAGTTCAGTAGAGAGAGAAGGTGACATCTCTCAAGCAGTAAATTTTGAGGTATACCCCTTTGCGGGTAGACTCCATCCACTTTAAAGTATAGGTATTTTAGAAAGCGATAAATCGGACACCACACCAATGAGCAGTAATGAAGCTTAGATTTTACTAGGGAGTTATATAGCGTCAGTAAACTAGAAGGATCTTTAAAAGATGAAGTTTGTCTAATTAGAAACCCCAAAGTCTTCAATGCAGATTTTGTGACATAATCTATGTGTTTATTAAACGTCAATTTCTTGTCAATAATGACACCAAGATCCTTGAACGCATGAAATAAACATTCAAGTTAATTTATAAACGACGCGAGCGAATAGTGCAGCAATTATGAACTTTAAATTTGCATTCGTTGTGCAGATTTTATGATATAAATAGTCAAGGCGACCATCAGTCCGATAGGCTTTTGTCTCCCACCTATTCCGCTCACCTACTGCAGTCCACAGGGACGTAGTAGGGGCGCTAATCATATCCTAATCTTCAGATCCAACCCGGGAAGTGCAGTTTGCCGGAACGTATTTCTTGGGGGATACCTGCCCAAAAATTACCAAAGTCGAATCTACGATACAAAAGTCAAGTGACTTTTAGAGTTAAACAAATATAGTGCCTTAAAGTACTGAGTGAAATTAAGATAAACCAATACCTTATATATATTTATAATATTTATCTCATGAAATAACCAAACCTAACCGTAGATTAAAACACAGCAACGCTCTTAAAGAAATTTACTATAGTACAGGGACTAAGCCCTATAAACAATTCAAACCATACCTCAACCAAAAGGATATGCATGCTTTAGTAATCGGGTATAGGGGCGCGCATGATCGTTCACCGCTTCCCTACCAAGCTGCACCCATCGAAAAATTGGATTGGAAAATGTGGACTTTTTTGGTGATTAGAGGTAAATAAGTAACTTATTTTCCTAAAATCTCATCTAAAATGATTGGAAGATGGGGAAATGGACCATTATAGGAGAATTTGGAAATTTTCAAACAATAAGCAGAGTTTCTGCCAATTTTTATGGGGGATTTGCAGGTAAAATTTTACTTTAAATATCGAAGAAGTGACAAATAATTTCAAAATATAGAATACCCAAAAAAAAACATGTATTTGAAAGTATTAATATCTCAATATTGAACGTTTCACTTTTGTCGTGTGGTCTTAAGCACACACCGGTTTTATATATCTTTACAACTAATACTATAACATTTACGAGATCCCATGTTTCGCTCATTAATTCTTTGACCAATAGACGTTGTTATTGTTTATCGAAGTGTGTTTCAGAGTCGATCTTGGTCGATTTTCTAAACAAAAGAGATGTGCTCTTAGGTACCAAAATTTATCATAGGGCTAGTTCTAAAGTCATTTTGGAAATAAAACAAAAAGCTTTAGCATTATATGAATATTTTAATAAGTTACTTTACTTGAAAATAACTAGAAGCTCATAAATACACAAAATATAAACAGTGAATTATTGTACGTAGTCAGTGCTACGATATGAACAATGTCAGTGGAGGCAAAGTTTCGACCTTGAAGAATATGACATAAATAAAACTCTTAAAATCTAAAGCAATGCATAAACAGTTGTAATACTATACTAATATATGGTTATAAATATAACCTTGAAGCTATGTACAGTTAAATGTCTGTTAGAGTTCCTGCGGAACAGCTACTTATCAACTCTGTTAGCTGATTTAGCTTTGATATGAAATACAATAATATACAAGCAATAATAACAGGATTAATATTACCTTAAAGTCCACCTATAAGCTAATGTACACTATGTTCACTATTGACGAAAAACGTTCAATGTTCAGGAGGTTATCCTCCAACACTGGGGGAAAGTCACTTTGAAAAACACTTGCTAGGCCTATTGCTAGCTTCTATGTACAATGTAGTTCAATTTATTGCGAACAAGAACGACTGGAATGTAGTGGTTTGACTCTGTAGTGCATATGGCATGACATGAATGCCTTGTGAATGCGGCTTATTAGTACACGCATGAATGATCAGTAAATATGCTATACTAGTAGCATAAGTAAGCTGAAATCCGCGTACTAGTGCCGTTTAATCCTTATATGAGAATAAGGCATGAGTAAGTATGCACACTAGTGCAGAGTAATCCTTATATTAGAATAAGGCAAGAGTATAGCAACCCAGTGGTATACTCGTGATATAGAATGTTGAAAAACCCATGGGCAAGACCATTGGGGACTGTACTGTGCATGGTACAGCCTTTGAGAATTAGAGAGATCAGTGGGTCTCCATAATGGCAGTCAGAATGCCCATAATTACCTTTTTGTAGGCTTAGAACTAAAGATCAGTGGTTCTCCATAATGGCAGTCAGGATGCCAAATAATACCTTTTTGTAGGCTTAGTAGTAGAGATCAGTGGGTCTCCATAATGGCAGTCACAATGCCGATAAATACCTTTTTGTAGGCTTTGTGAGAATGTGATTCTAAACATGTGTTTACTTACTTGAGATTCCGACTAGGCTCGATTGAGTGTGGTTCGAGACAGGGCTAGATTGTGGAACTGTCATGGATGAGACCAATTGGGACGCCATTGCACGGTGTGAGGATAACGGCAGTAAGTTTGCCGATAAATACCTTTTTGTAGGCTTGATATGACGATGATGCTGCCTGGATATCACTATGACACATGAGTAAAGAACTAGAGAGATTAAGAGGTCTCAAAGCGTGAAAATTTTCCGGCATGGCGGCTCAGCACCATGCCGGCTGGAAACGGGGGCGCGCTTTTTGCGACTTACATGGTTGAGAGTCGAGATGCTACTGAATTCTAGAACGTGGGAACTAGATCAACTTGAACAAGTTGTTAACGCCCCTGGCGGGATGATATACATCCTCCGGAAATAGAAAGGGCGAATAATGTAAATACTGAGAAGTTATGTAAACCTTTACTTCAGCGATTGTCTAAATTAACCTTATGAAATTTAACACAAATCCGGTCGAAACACGTTAACTAGTTTTTATAAAAGTCGATTGTTAATGATCGGAAATTTAGGAGCTAACTTGATTACCTCCGTTAAGAGACAGTGATTGGCCGAATGTCCGAAAGGATACGCGGCCGGCTTCAGATGTGCAAACGTGGTTACAACAGATGGCGCTAGTAATATCGCGGCTTTTCTGTAGAAAGCGCTGTGATTGGTCAGATGCCTTTCGAGGCGCTTTACTTTTAGCTTTCTAGACTGTCTGGTGCAGTGGATAAACGTTGTTAACAAGAGATGGCGTTAGTAGTATCGCCAGGATTTTAATTTGTTTGGAATGCGAGGACAGTGGCGTGGAATGTTAAATTGTACAAAATTTAAATCGTTAGATTTGAAGAAGTGTTCAAAATGATGTTTGAACAAAGTGCCTTCTTTAATATATCTTCTCATCTGATATAGATCGATCCATAATCTGAGCTATATAACCTGCATGCCATCCAAGGCGTGGCGTCACGGATAACTAAACGTGACAATATTAAGTAAGTCTCATAAGGCAAAGCATTAGGGAAAGTTCAAAAAATGTGGACCTTGTTCCGAATTTGAACTAGTTAAAGCAGTATTTGCTTCAGAAAGAAACCAAAAACTCAGAAGAAGATAATTTTGTCATCTTAAATTTTGAAAGCAGATCATCTCAGAATATATGTTTAAGTACGTGGTTTTTTTCTATATTATGGAGCAAAAAAAAAAGAAATTACCGAAGATAAAGATTTTTTTCTGAACTATTTCAATATGACATCGCATAAAACAACTTAACATCGTATATTTGTTTAAAAACATTAATTTTTGTTCTTTTTAAAACGAATCGCCTTGTTATCGGATACTCTATTCATTGCTGGTGCTGATTTACCAGGTTCAATTCCTCTATCCTCAAAACCGAGAAAAATTACGAAAACTCAGCCATAAGATCATTTGACCAACGCATGGATTTATTATTTATAATTATAAAGAAAGAGATATCAAATTTGATATATACGGAACTAGTAGCTAACGGACGATCCTATTTACTTATTATTTTAATTTTTTTAAACAACTTGGTGATGACCATTTATTTACGCCAATAAAAAAATCTGGCGGTTCATGAAAAACTCTACGACTTTTGCATCTAAAGCTTTTTTATATGTCTCAAAATTATCTCTCTAGGGGTGTTCTAAAATATACGGAAAAATCGTATATAGGAACATTAATCAAACAATTATATCCTAAAATATATGCATGATGTTTGGGAACATCCGGTCCTATATATCATCCTTATCGGTATCCTAACTAAAATTCAGACAACGTAATAATAAAAACCTATTTACCAATAATCAATTATTATTAAACGATTTTGCAAAATAAATAATAGAATTATTGTAAATCAATCTATTAAACTTTACTTCCTGATCGTTCTATTCTGTTCTGTTTCACATCAAAGGAGCCTAAAATAATAAGGACAACATTTGTACAAACACAAACGCGCTGTAAAAAAAAATCACAAAAGATCGTCTAGTGTAATTCAATATCGACTTGTAAAATTGGGCCGTCTTGAGAAGAAACCACCAAGATAAATAACATATCGGGTTTCAAAGTTGCACGATATGCCGTAGCATTTTGAGAGAGAAAATGAACCTTTTAAAATAAGCAAGATCGTCCGCTTGAAAGTTTTTGAAGTACTGATGCGTTTGGTTTAATGAGTTTGACCTGAATTCCGATGCACCGATTATGTTTCTGGATTATTTCCTTCAAGCACGAGAACACTTGATAATTTAGATTACTATGTGGCCTGGATTAACAGAAACTATATACTTGGCTTGATATAAGAGTCATTTATGGTACCTACTAGTGTGTTAGGTTACATAAGTCACGCTACTTCCTCGGAGTGTTGTGACTGTGACTTATAACATATATGGCATACAAAATTTTATTCAACAGAGGTACTATATTGTTATCGCAACTCAAAAAAATGTTACTTTTTTTTTGCTAGCAGTTTATCTTAAAAGGGTTTGGTGTCATTGTTATGAATTAACAAATTATTAAGGTGATCTTGTGTTATAAGAAACATTGATGTACACTTTTTTTCATAATAAACAAATTTAGATATTTTCAAATTTGTTAACGATAAATAGTGTATATTTAATATAAGAAAACAGTTGTTGAACAAAAATGGATCAGGGAGAACATCGGCAATAATTAATGACAATGCAAATCTTATTGGACAAAAATCGTGGCGTTTACGAAAGGAGTTCAAGCTTTACAAGAACAATGATAGCTCTAATTTTAAGAAAGTTCTAAGCCTTTTGAAGAGCAAGGTAGAAGACCAGAAGCCAAAAAATAATTATGGTCTTAAGCATATACCGTATTTTTTTATTTCCTTGGCAGTAATAATAAATCTGTCGAAACACCTCTTACCCTTGTATAGTAAATTTGATAGTTTTCATGATTCTTGAGGATATAAAGTTGCATGCATTTAGTATATGGGTCTTAAAAATTAGATTAGAATTGCCATCTAGGAACTCGAAGATATAACTTTTGAGAACTGAGATTTTTCGCAGTCCTTAATAATATTGAAATGAAAATATTGCTCAAGTATGTCCAGTATTTATTGAAAAATTTTGCTAACGATCACACGACAGAAGTGAAAACTTCAGCATTAATATTATGAAATAGAAATATTTTTTGTGATGATTAAACTCAAATTTTACCTCAAAATATCCCATAAAATTGGTATAAACAGCTTGAAAAATGTAAAAAAAATTCGATCTTCACCCCTTTTCCCATAAGTCAAATTCATTTAAATGAGACATCAGGCAAATTAATCTACTAACTTACCACAAAACTATACACGCTCGACATACTAAACGTAAACTTTTGCCCCGAAATATGTCATAAAATCCTCCAGAAAGTGCCTTTAAAGACCAAAGTCCTGAACGATTCTGATCAATCCTGAGCTTCAAATGAGATTTTAAGCAATTAAATGTATAAACACATTTGAACCAAAACGTCATGCCAGAATATTCCAAGACGTATTCCTTGAAAATGTGTGAGGTGCTTGCCACGTGGACAGCGGAAACTTCAGTAGGCAATCAGACTCGAGGTACGCCACAGGCCGGAGTATGCTCACCACTAATATGGAGTCTAGTGGTGGACGACCTACTGGAAATACTGACAGATCTCGGCCCGCATTGTGTTGGGTATGCCAACACAATGTAGGCCGAGGTTTGTCAGTATTTCCAGTAGGTTGTCCACCACTAGACTCCACGTTAGTGCTGAGCATACTCCGCCCTGTGACATACCCATCACAGCAAGAGGAAACTTGAGGGTACACTATGTGAACTCATTCAAGCTGAACTCAAAGCGACGGAATAATGATGCCAAACAGTGGGACTGGAAATAATCCCATCGAAAACAACCATAGTACCATTCTCTAGGAAGAGAGAACTCCCTAGAATGAAAGTTATCCGAATAGAGGAGACCAACTTTACGCCGGCATCGGAATCGGTAGTCAGATAAATATGCATCACGCTGGATTGTAAACGCAAATAGAATAAACACTTTGAAGGGGTTATAACAAAGGCTACGAGGGCCCTCATGATGTTTCGGAGCCTTGCAGGAAAGACCTTGTGATGTAAACCAGAAATCCTGCGATGGATGTACGCATGTAATAAGACCCACCGCACCTTACGGGTCGATCGTCTGGTTCAAGAGAACAGAAAAGCAGAGCATAATGCCATTTCTTAACAAAGTACAACGCCTGGTGTACATAAGCATAACAGGCGCAATGAAAACTTGTCCACTAGCAGCAATCGAGGCAATTGTGGGCCTCGCACTTCTACACATTGTTGTAGAGAGAGAAGCAATGACTAGAATCACAAGAGAGGGCGCGGGCGAGAGAGTATGACCTAGAAAGAGTGATTTAACATCCCTGACAAAGCATATACCACTTCTTGGGCTCCCCAGGGACGATATAGTCAAAAGGTACAATTTTGAAAAATAATTCACGGTCGTGATGAGAAGCAGAAAAGAATAGAAAAAGAACACCACCTGCATTCTCAAATCGCGGCAAAGTGCCATAAAATGGTATACAAACGGGGCAACAACTGAACAGGGCACCGACACTCCGAAGCAATAGGAAAACACCTGGACATATTCGAGGTGAAAATTAACGCCATATGAATAAGCAGTTCAAGCTAGACAGAAAGTATAGAAAGAAAGAGACTGTAAATCTTCTCAGACAGTCAAGTAGCCATCAAGGCGCTGATCTCAACAATAATCGGCTCCAGAATGGTATGGAAATGCCTAGATAGGTTAAATGAACTAGGCAAGAATCACAAATTATCCCTTCAATGGATACCAGGACACAAATTATCCCTTCAATGGATACCAGGACACGCTGGAATAGAATGCAAGGAAAAAGCAGACCGATTGGCAAAAGTAGGAGCACAAACTCTGCTTTTAGGACCGAAATCTCTCTGTGGCATAGTGACGCACACCTACAAGGAAATTTTCAGGAAAGAAGAGTGAACCAAATGAATCAATCTATGGGAGCGCCTTCCAGGATTAAGGCAACCAAAGATCTTTCTAGGGCCCTAGAAAGAAGGAAGATCAAAGAACCTTATAAGAGTGAGTAAGAACAATCTCCGCATCCTCATTGGCTTTCTTACAGGCCACTGCCGGTTAAGAAGGCACTTATAGAGGGTAAAAATTGATAACGAGGACAGCTGCCGATTTTGTGAGGAGGGGCCGGAAACCCCGGAACACCTTCTCACGGACTGCGAGGCGGTCGCAAACAGGCGAATGACCTGCTTTGGGTGCTGCATCGTCGAATAGGAGGAACTTCCATCCGTAGAACGATCCAGACTTGCTTTTATGAAAGCTGGATGAGGTACTCTGATTGAGAATTACATCAACGGAAGAGATCTGTATAGGTCGCTGTGTATTAACCCCCCCCCCCCCCCCTAGATCAGTCATTCATCAATTCATTCGCATAATGCATCAAAGGTCTCTATTCAGACTCGTAAAATTGCTGAAATATTGAAAATATTGCTAATTTTTTGTGATTTTCTGCATGTTTCAATTTAAACTCGATTTTCTCGTATTTTTCAATCTCATACGGAAAATTGTCGGTTATAACAGGTTTACGAATCTGAGATTGGTTTCTTGAAAATACTTAGGCGTTGGCTGGCACGTATGCTTAAAGTAAAATTTTCAAGCGGAAAGAAAACACAAATTCGAGAATTTCATTCGGATCGATACAATGTTTTGCTCCAGATTATTCGATTTTCCAGCAATAAAATATCAAGTGATGACGTAACGTATCAAAACTCGAAATTCCAAAGAGTTTAAATTCAACTAGCTCACCCTATATAAAAAGAATCATCATTACCAAAGTATTCCCTATTACATTTTTTAGCGTAAATTCTCATCCAGTAACCGATTTTTCTAAAAAATTTCTTTTCGAGAAAAAAATTAAAAATTAAATTTATTTTGACTTGGAAATCAATGTTTTTACATTTTCGAAACAGAAAAGCATCTAGAGAGTTTTTCTCCTCGAAATTCCATCAAAATTTTTAATATTTTTCTATATTTACTGTGTATCAAAGCGAAATTTTGAAAAATCGCCGATTTTACGTAGGAAAATCTGATATCCAATAACAATTTACCGCCCGCGGCCCCCCAAGTTTGTCCTAAAAACGTGCTAAATTCCATATTACCACAAGCAGCCGTTTTCTAAAAAAATAAAATAAAATTAAACCATAGGTTTATGGTAACTGAAATCTCTCCGCTGATGACGGCTTTTCTCTCTCGCCTGTCTGCAGTTGACGCCGACTTTACCCGAATGGACGTTAAATAGCCGAAGGTAGATGGTTTTAAGCGTTACATGTGCAGACCGCTTGGAACATTACATGCTTTGCCTAGAAAACTCAGTTTTATTCACTGCCTATACAAAAGAGTGGTGAACGCGTCAAAAAAAGTTTTAACTTAGAAAATATCAGACTTTCGCTTCACATTCTACATAGTTCTTTCATTTGTATAATTTATTCGTTAGTTCTATGTGGGAAATCTTACATGCATTTAATAATCTTGCTTCAGATTGACAATGCAATTTTTTCCTAAGTAATAACAGTTTAGGCTAAACACGTATATATACTGTGACAAACCTTCCATGGCTTCAAAATTCAATTATCACATTAATTCTCAATTGTTTCCAACATTATTTTCAACGGCTTTCCAACCTCGTTTAAATCAATTTAATTGCTTGATTTCTAAAAACTGAAAGGACCATTTACATTTACCCTATAAAACCTAAAATGGGAAGAAAAAAAAAAGATAAAAGAGAAATATGGCCGTAATTAATTTATCCATAATTAAATTCGTTATTTTGAATTTAATTTGAATCTTTTTTGTCACTGAAAAGGCTTTTGTGTAATTTAGGCAAATACTTGATTATAACAAGATTTCGTTCTTTATAAAGACTTTGGTCTTTTTGCGTACTTAAGAACACAGTGGTGTTGCAAATTGCTGCTAGGTGAATTGATGCATAAAACTAAAATCGTGCAATACAAAGCAAGAATAAATAATCTTTTCGTTTCTTGTTTGGTTCATAAACGCGTCTGAAGTATGACGGTCTATTCAGGGCTAGGTAGGGAGCTAATAATGTTGGTTGGATGGTAAAAAACATGCCGGTGTATATAAAGCATGATTAATGGAATCGACCATGTAGCTTCAAGAGTACTGAAAAGATGGTAGATTAAAATTCTCCGTTATGAACGAACTTTTGTTTGCTTTTTAAAAATTATTCATTACATTTTTCTGCTTTTAAAACCGAGACTACCTCGGACATCACTAAGGTTGGCTATCGGTGACGATGGTATCTACAATGGATGTTCACCTTTTAAAATTACATGATAGATGTAACCTTGGTCGATGCCAAGAACCAGCATCGAGATCCATTCCAGATTCCAGCATCTATTCATCACAGGCGTAAATACAGGGTACTAGAATATTAGTGCACGAATTTTGGGATAATACCAACACAATTCAAGCAAAATCAGTACAACTGCTGGTTAAATCTGAGACTATGCCAATATAAATGCTAGCTTATTCCGAATAGATTTTAGTTTATTAGCTTAATTTACATCGCTTGTAGAATCAGCCATGTAAGAGAAATACTATTACTGATTTGTAAATGTCAGTCATTCTCTCGGCTCACGAATAATAATTAGAATCACTACTTCAAATAAAATTCACAATTAATAGTTGAAGTAGGTTCTCGGTGCAATTACATCATTGTTTTACAGGATTTTTCCTTCATTAATGCAGAGGTTTAAATGAAGAATGTGATGTGCGCCTATTTCTAAATATTTCATGTGAATGTTACTTATACACATATAGCAATATGAAGCAACATTAAGAAAAAGGTTGAAAGCAGGAACGGTGCCAACATCACTTGGTCGTTTCAAATTAGTTTTTGCCCCAGAAATGGAGAAGGAACTAGCTACGTATTGTAGAGATTTTGATAAAACATTGTACGGACTCACACTTAAGGCACTTGGTTACCTTGTTCTTGAGTATGCCGAGAGAAACAAGTTAGAGCACAGATGTAACAAGGGAAAGAAAACCGCGAGAAAAGGTTGAGTGTACTCATTTTGCAAGTATCATAAACTGAGTCTACTTTCTCTAGAAAAAGCAAGCCTTGCTCGCGCTGCTGGTTTTAATAGGCCTCAAGTTGAGCTGTTTTTCAAAAACTCCGAACAAGTCTTGAATGATAAAAATATTGCCACACCGTTTGTACAACATGTATGAGTCTGGTAGGCTAGTTGTGCCCAACAAATTATCAAATGGTGTTGCTCCAAAGGAAAAAGAACCGTGGGAAAAGTCGTTTCATCTGAGAGGGGCCAGTTAATAACTACGATGTGCTATATGGGAGCAGCTGGACAATACATTCCAATCGCACTGGTGTTTCCACGACAGCGAATGGAACCTGAGAAAACCGATAGAGCTCCAGCAGAAACACTTCAGCTTGTCTCAGGCTAGGGATTTATCAATACCTAGCTCTTCCTCAGGTGTCTGGATCATTTCAAACATTTAGCAAAAGCTCAGTTGAAGATCCAGTTTTACTCATTTTAGGTAATTACTCGAGTCACGTAGGTTTACAGGCAGTTATAAAATGTCGGGAAGTGAGTATTAACATGTTAAGTTTACCTCCGCATAGTAGCTACAAGGTCCAGCCATTGGAAAATATTTTTTTTTGGCTAGAGAAAAACGCCTATGCCCAAGAATGTGACAAATGACATGCCAGTAATCCTGACCCACCAACCACTATGTGTTATGTAGCTGAATTGTTCGCAAAGGCTTATGCTAGAATAGCATCAATTGAAAGGGCGACAAAAGCTTTTGAAATATGCGGTATTTTCACTACTTTCCATATAATCTGCAAGTGTTTCGGAAGAAGAATTTGCACCCGCCAAAGTGACAGTTCAATCATTTCCAAGTAAAATCTTCAGTGTAGAGAATCGGAATCAGCGCATAGAAGATGAATCCCATTGTGATGGAGATTTGCCGTTATCAATACCTCAACATTTTCTGATGGAGGAAAATTCGCTGCCTATGAGTGAAGTTGCTAAGGATCAAAACTCGTCAAAGGCAACACCAGAAATATCTTCTGCGCCACTCACCGCTTCCAACACCATCAGAAACGTCGACCAACTTTATCTCGGCAAAATTGGCAGAGCCACTACCCACAGCGCGGACACCATCACCGACGCTAAGGCCACGAACTTCACCGCCTTCGACACGGCCCGAATCGTCGACCAACTTTATCTCGCCGAAATTAATAAAGCCACTACCAAAGGCATCACTAAGAGTTGCCAATGCTAGCAAGAAGATGAAGTATGTGCTGCTAACTGCGACACAATACAAAGTTAGAAGACTTACAAGCATGCAAGCAAGCCAAAGCCCAGAAATGCAGACAGATGAAACGGAAATATATAGACGAATTAAAGAGTCCGGGGCCAAAGAAATCAGATTTCATCTTCAAACCAAAAATAAATTTTATGTCCAGATACCAAGAAATATATGAAGAAAGTGATTGGATTCAGTACATGACATGTAAAAATGGTTCCATAAGGACTCCACGGCTTACGCTGGATGGGGATAATAATACATATGCCACATCTGTGAGGATTCTAAGGATTGAGACAATGTGCGTACTCTTAGAAGATCATATGCGTACTCCTAAACGGCAGGTCGCTAAGAGTACGCTTTGTCATACTTCTTAAAAAAAAAATAATGGCTCACATTCCCAAATATGTTCTAATAAAGCATAAAAACACATCTGTTAAAGACCTACACATATTTATATTTATTTAGCGTATGGC
>MU182454.1:190581-220186 GCA_016904865.1 Pissodes strobi | reverse complement strand
CGACGTTTAAAATGAAAGATGTTAAAATTATCTTTGAGGAATCTTTAAAAAATGTCGATTCTGAAAAATGGCGTAAGTGTATTGAGCATGTTATAAAAGAAGAAGAAAAAATGTGGCAACTAGACCATTTAATTGATCTAATTGTAGAGCCTTTAATTATATCCTTGGAACATGACGAAGATTCGACGGATTTTTCTGCCGACGAAAATGATATACCATAGTTCTCTACATAACTGTTTACGCAAAATCGCAATTCTTATACCTTATTATATAAATATTATATGTGATAAAATGTTACAGTAATACTAACTGTTTTTGAATATACATAAATAAGTGAATAAATAAAAGAACTTAGGTAAAACAGGTATTTTAAATTAAATACCCAAACGTACGCTACTGCAGGTAGAAAATGGCCCCTTTGCTAATAAAGCCTATTGTTTGCAGCGGGATTGCCATACAAAACAGGGTGGAATGGTTAAAATATAATACAGCAGCCTATAACAGCTGTGGCTAAATATTTAGAAATCACAAAAATTTATTTGACCACTCTTTTAGAGTTTTGCATTTATAAGTAGGTTTTATTACTCCGCACCATTTCGAAATAGAGTATAGATCATTCATTCATTCATTCATTGATTAAAAAATTCGCATAATGCATCAAAGGTCTCTATTCAGGCTCGTAAAATTGCCAAAATATTGATAATAATTTGCCAATTTTTTGTGAGTTTCTGCATGTTTCAGTTTAAACTCGATTTTCTGGTATTTACGGAAAATTGTCAGAGACCTTTTTTATAACAGGTTTACGAATCTGAGATTGGTTTCTTGAAAATACCTAGGCGTTGGCTGGCACGTATGCTTAAAGTAAAATTTTTAAGCGGAAAACAATCACAAATTCGAGAATTTCAATCGGATCGATACAATGTTTTGGTATTTTTTGCTCTTTAATGTAGGAAAATTTGTTTTGCTCCAGATTATTCGATTTTCCAGTAATAAAATATTAAGTGATGACGTATCGTATCAAAACTCGAAATTACAAAGAGTTTAAATTCAACTAGCTCACCCTATATAAAAAGAATCATCTTTACCAAAGTATTCTCTATTACATTTTTTAGCGTAAATTCTCGTCCAGTAACCGATTTTTCTAAAAAATTTCTTTTCGGGAAAAAAATTAAAAATTAAAATAAAAAATCAATGTTTTTACATTTTCGAAACAGAAAAGTATCTAGAGAGTTTTTCTCCTAGAAATTTAATCAAAATTTTTAAAATTTTTCCATATTTACTTGTGTATCAAAGCGAAATTTTGAAAATATCCGACTTTCGCTTCACATTCTACATAATTCTTTCATTTGTATAATTTATTCGTTAGTTCTATGTGGGAAATCTTACATGCATTTAATAATCTTGCTTCAGATTGACAATGCAATTTTTCCTTAGTAATAACAGTTTAGCCAAAACACGTATATACTGTGACAAACCTTCCATGGCTACACAATTCAATTATTACTTTAATTCTCAATTGTTTCCAACATTATTTTCAACGGCTTTCCAACCTCGTTTAAATCAATTTAATTGCTTGATTTCTAAAAACTGAAAGGACCATTTACGTTTACCCTGCAAAACCTAAAATGGGAAGAAAAAAAAAAGATAAAAGAGAAATATGGCCGTAATTAATTTATCCATAATTAAATTCGTTATTTTGAATTTAATTTGAATCTTTTTTGTCACTGAAAAGGCTTTTGTGTAATTTAGGCAGATACTTGATTATAACAAGAGTTCGTTCTTTATAAAGACTTTGGTCTTTTTGCGTACTTAAGAACACAGTGGTGTTGCAAATTGCTGCTAGGCAAATTGATGCATAAAATTAAAATCGTGCAATACAAAGCAAGAATAAATAATCTTTTCGTTTCTTGTTTGGTTCATAAACGCGTCTGAAGTATGGCGGTCTCTTCAGGACTAGGTAGGGAGCTAATAATGTTGGTTGGATGGTAAAAAACATGTCGGTATAGATTCTTGATAAAGCAAATCTATCGACCATGTAGTTTCAAGAGTACTCAAAAGACGGTAGCTGAAAATTCTCCCCTATGAACGAACTTTTTTTTTTGCTTTTTATAAATTATTCATTACATTTTTCCGCTTTTAAAACCCAGACTACCTCGGACATCACTAAGGTTGCCTAGCGGTGACGATGGTATCTACAATGGATGTTCACCTTTTAAAATTACATGATAGATGTAACCTTGGTCGATGCCAAGAACCAGCCATCGAGATCCATTCCAGCATCTAATTATCACAGGGGTAAATACAGGGTACTAGAATATTAGTGCACGAATTTTGGGATAATACCAACACAATTCAAGCAAAATCAGTACAACTGCTGGTTAAATCTGAGACTATGCCAGTATAAATGATAGCTTATTCCGAATAAATTTTAGTTTATTAGCTTAATTTACATCGGTTGTAGAATCAGTCTTGTAAGAGAAATACATATTAATTATTACTGATTTGTAAATGTCATTCATGTTATTCTCGGCTCACGAATAATAATTATAATCACTACTTCAAATAAAATTCATAATTAATAGTTGAAGTAGGTTCTCGGTGCACTTACATCATTGTTCTACAGGGTTTTTCCTTCATAAATGCAGAGGTTTAAATGAAGAATGTGGTGTGCGCCTATTTCTAAATATTTCATGTGATTTTTACTTATACACATATAGCAATATGAAGCAACATTAAGAAAACGGTTGAAAGGAGGAACGGTGCCAACATCACTTGGTCGTTTCAAATTAGTTTTTACCCCAGAAATGGGGGAGGAACTAGCTACGTATTGTAGAGATTTTGATAAAACATTGTATGGACTCACATTTAAGGCAGTTGGTAACCTTGTTTTGAGTATGCTGAGAGAAATAAGTTAGAGCACAGCTAGGGAAAGGTTAAGTGTACTCATTTTGCAAGCGTCATAAACTGAGTCTACGTTCTCTAGAAAAAACAAGCCTTGCTCGCGCAGCTGGTTTTAATAGGCCTCAAGTTGAGCTGTTTTTCAAAAACTGCGAACAAGTCATGAATGAAAAAAAATACTGCCACACCGTTGGTACAACATGTATGAGTCTGGTAATCTAGTCGTGCCCAACAAATTATCAAATGATGTTGCTCCCAAAGGAAAAAGAACCGTGGGAAAAATCGTTTCATCTGGGAGGGGCCAGTTAATAACCGCGATGTGTTGTATGGGAGCAACTGGACAATACATTTCAATCGCACTGGTGTTTTCACGAAAGCGAAGAAAACCTGAGATAACTGAGAGAGCACCAGCAGAAACACTTCAGCTTGTCTCAGACTAGGGATTTATCAATACCTAGCTCTTCCTCAGGTGTCTGGATCAGTTTGAAACATTTTGCAAAAGTTCAGTTGAAGATCCAGTTTTACTCATTTTAGGTAATTACTCGAGTCACGTAGGTTTACAGGCAGCTACAAAATGTCGCCATGTGGGTATTAACATGTTAAGTTTACCTCCGCATAGTAGCCACAAGGTCCAGCCATTGGAAAATATTTTTTTTTTGGTCTAGAGAAAAACGCCTATGCCCAAGAATGTGACAATTGACATGCCAGTAATCTGAATTGTTCGCAAAGGCTTATGCTAGAATAGCATCAATTGAAAGGGCGACAAAAGCTTTTGAAATATGCAGTATTTTCACTATTTTCGATACAATCTGCAAGTGTTTGGGAAGAAGAATTTGCACCCGCCAAAGTGACAGTTCAACCATTTCCAAGTAAAATCTTCAGTGCAGATGAAGTGCTGAAGATTTGCCCTTATTAATTCCTCAGCATCAACTGATGGAGAAAAATTCGCTGCCTATGAGTGAAGTTGCTAAGGATCGAAACTCGTCAAAGGCAACACCCGCAATATCTTCTGCGCCACTCACCGCCTTCAACACTATTAGAAACGTCGACCAACTTTATCTCGGCAAAATTGGCAGAGCCGCTATCCTCAGCATCTTCTAGGCGAACACCATCACCGACGCTAATGCCCCGAAGTTCACTGCCTTCAACACCGCCCGAAACGACGACCAACTTTATTTCGCCGAAAATAATAAAGCCACTATCAAAGGCATCACTAAGAGCTGCCAATGCAGAAAAAGTCTGTGCTGCTAACTGCGACACAATACAAATCTGAGTTAGAAGACTTACAAGCATGCAAGCAAGCCAAAGCCTAGAAATGCTGACATATTAAACGGAAATATATAGACGAATTAAAGAGTCCGGAGCCAAAGAAATCAGACTTCATCTTCAAACCAAAAATAAATTTTATGTCCAGATACCAAGAAATATATGAAGAAAGTGATTGGATTCAGTACATGACATGTAAAAATGGATCCATAAGGAATCCACGGCGTACGCTGGATTGGGATAATACATATGCCACATCTGTGAGGATTCTAAGGATTGAGACAATGTGCGTACTCTTAGAAGATCATCTGCGTACTCTTAAACGGCAGGTCTGCTAAGAGTACGCTTTTACAGAGGTTTCAAGTTTATTTTTTTTCTAACATACTTTTGTGCATACTATTTTTTTCTCCTGTGAAATATTTACGTAAGACCTTTAAGTGTATCCCTATCATTTTAAATTGATCTTTGTTTTAATATGTTGTCAAAAATAATTGCTTTACTGAGAATTGCGTGCTTTTATCCGCCATTATCCTACACTTACAAGAAAAGTTCATATTAATAGAAATTTCAAATCGTTTTGATTTTAAAACACAAGTTGATGAATATGTGATTAGATCATTTTAAAAACATAAATAAATTATATTTATTTTAAACCAGCGCTTTCTGTGATAGTTATTATTCACACTTAAATAGATGCCATAGCCCTTTAAAATCAGGTTTTTGAGAAAAATGTAAAAAGCCTGATAAAACGAGCTTTTAAGCTTAAATAGATCCAAACCTATTTTTAATTAACTCGCATATATAACTTAAATCTAACCGAAACATTTTTAAATGTAAGGTATAGATATATCGGAAACCAGTAAATTAAATAAAATTAATACAAATTAATATATAAATTATATGTCACACTTCTTAAAAAAAAATAATGGCTCACATTCCCAAATATGTTCTAATAAAGCATAAAAACGAAGATCTAAACTCATAATAATATACCAATATTTAACTACATCTGTTAAAGACCTACACATATTTATATTTATTTAGCGTATGGCGCCTTCAAATCACAGAGAGAAAGACAGTAATTAAACAAAATATAAGTACACAAATATATATAACATTAATCACAAACATATACTTAGGTCTAGAATATATTCAATTGCACTGTGGGTCGCGTTCAGAAAATATGTGGGATGGCCAGGGTAGGATCTCAGAGGGCATTCCTGTATAATATGGTAGACCGTTTGTCTGTTTGCACCACAGTCACACTGTGGAGAGGGTATTTTTCCATCCATTTGTGGAGCGAATCCGCACATCGACCGTGTCCTGTTCTAATCCTGTTGAGACTACACCATATTTGACGGGGTAAGTCAAATCCCGGTATTTTGACATTGAGGTTAAGTACATTTCGGGCGTGATCTGGGGCCTTATATTCCCATTCCGTTCGCCATGCCTCGGTGAGAGAAAAGCCGGAATCTTGTAAGCTTTTTGCCCTAACGAGAGCAGAATGTCTGGACTGTAGCCTATTAAGTTCTGTGCCATCGTATGTTGAGTGAAAGGGCAGCTGCAAGTTCCGTTGGATTTTCTTGTATTCCCTGGCTAGTGCATTTTCTCTGCGCAGGTGTGGTGGTGGAATATGACTCAGCACGGGCAGCCAATGAGTGGGGGTGGACTTTAGCGTTCGCGAGATGATTCGCATTGTGCGGTTTAGTTCTACATCCAGTTTCTTGATGTGAGCACTATTAAGCCATGCTGGCGAGCAGCATTTTGCAGCGGAGTATACGCATTTGAAGATCCTTTACAGGCGTAGCCGACTATATCAAAATCGGCCTCTCCTATTGGTCGAGCCGCATGGCCCTCCGCTCGCTTCGCTCGCTACGGGGGCTCAAAAAAAGGAAACTAACCAGGTGCTAACCCAATTTAACCCAAGACATATCCAAAGTCAAGAAACAAACTATTTAGTAACATTATCTTTACAAAAAAAAAATAAAAAAAAGCAACGGGGTTCGAACCCGTGCCTTCCAGGTGGGATCCAACTATCTAAACCTCTACACCACGAGCGCTCTTGCGACAAATTGATTGCATCACGAAGACATATTGTAATACGAGATGGATCGACCAATAGGAGAGGCCGATTTTGATATAGTCGGCTACGCCTGTAAAGGATCTTTAAATGCGGAGTATACTAGCCCCAAGGCAGAGCAGCGTAGAGTAGAAGCTGTGGAACCCCATGTCGTACCACAGAGTTTCTGAATGATGTTATTTCTAGTTCGAATTTTAGCAGCTGTATTTGTGAGATGTTTTGTGTAGGTCAGGGTTCTGCCGAGGGTTACTCCTAGGTATTTTGGAGTTTTATTGAGTGTTGTTGTCGAGGCATACCTTAAGTTCTTTGTTGGCTAGTTTATTATTAAGATGGAAACGCGAGGTCTCTGTTTTAGTTGAGCGTTTACAAAAATAATTTCCTAGAATTACTAAGTCCCTAGTCAGTACTTCCTCACTGGCTACCATGCTATTGTCTTGTGTGGCTATCGCGCAGTCGTCGGCATGTCCAAACCTTTTTGATGTCGCAGACATATTCGCAATATATAGGTTGAAAAGTAGTGGGGCTAGCACTGATTCTTGTGGAAGACCGTTATTGAGCTTCATTTGCCTGCTTTGGTTATTGCCCAAAGTAACTTGAAAAGGTCTGTTACTGAGCATTTGAGCTATGAGATTAACTGTTTTTAGACAGGGTATGATTTGGAAGAATTTAGGGATTAGTTCTTGCCTCAATACAGTGTCGTATGCTGCAGTTAAGTCGACAAACACCACCGATGTTTTTAGTTTTCGTTGGAAGCCGGCTTCTATATAACTAGTTACAGAAAGAACTTGGTCCATGCAGCTCCGGTTTGGTCGAAAGCCTGCCTGCTCTATTGGTAAGTTTTTAAGAATGGTTTGACTAATTCTATTATATATGAGCCTTTCGAGGAGCTTGTAGATCATGCTCTCAGGGCTATAGGGCGGGAGCTCTGAAGATCATTGCTAGGTGTGCCAGGTTTTAGTAAGGCGACGATTTTTGCCCTTTTTAGGAGGTGAGGCATGTTTCCTCTTTGTAGTATATCGGTGAATAATCTTGCTAGCCAGTTCTGAAGGGTTGGCTGTATAGCGTGTTATCTTCGGATGCCTGTTTGAGTTATGTAAGCTCCTGTTTAACTTTAATAGTGTATGCTCTAGATGTTTTAGTGATATGAGTTGCAATCACGTTTGGTGAGATGGAGCTAGATACACGTAACCTTTTGCTCTCACCACTTAGTCATCCACTAATGACCATGCTTTACGGCTTGCTATTGTAAAGTCCAACTGCTCAACAGTCTTTTTCCATTTAGCTCGTCTTGCTGCATTCAAACTGTGCAACAGTTCATCCCCAATTTCCCTCTCGCCATTCTCCAAAAACTGCTTGTATAGCTGTTAGCAGTTTTGGCTCCATCCTAAGATGTATTTGTATCCCCACTGGCTTTAACTGCACCTATTGACGCACCAATGAATCTTTCGTAGTTCTGGTACTTTGGCTCTATCCATCCCAAGCATATATCGAGGTTTTCTATAAACTTAAACCAGTTGGGTTTCCCGAAGTTCCATCTAGGACGGGATATCAGTGGGATGTTTAACCGCACTTCTATGATCACAGGTCGATGTTGGGAGTGCGGGAAATCATCAAGGACCCTACGAGATGCAGGCAAGGGTTGGCCATTGCTATCAGTTGAGACGAAGCTTATGTCAGGGCAGGTTTCGGTTCCCCACGAAGCTGATTTAAATGTACATCGATCTTTGGCGTCGAAAATTAGGTAAGCATTCTGATCTTCCACCCACTTCACCAGGTCTTTTCCGTTGTGATCCGATTCCCTCTACTCCGACATATATGGCTGGATGGTCAAACGTTTGGGGCCACTGCTTTGTGGGAGGCTTATAAATGTTATTTATTGTGGTTTCGCCAACTTTTACAATAACCTCATGTATCGCATTTGCTGTTGATTCTGATTTCAGAACAGCATCCTCTAACTCGCAGCGGACGTAAGTTGTTATTCCATAGAATTTGTGATAGGTGGCACCAATCAGGTCGTAGCCAAATATTTTAACTCTTGATCTCAGTTGGTCTGCATTTTCAGTGTGAGTTTCTTGGATTGTGACCACGTCAATATCGTTATTCAGTAAAATATTGTGTATAAACTGGCATTTGGCTCTGCTTATGCCTTCGATGTTAAGTTGGCAAACTCGGATGCTTGGTCCAAGTTTTATTGTTGGTTGGTCTTCACAAAGACCAGTTTGATGGTTTTTCCAGGAGTCATCTTGATTTGATATGACCAGGAGATCCCTTTATGGAATTGTCTGGTTGGCAGTATTGTGCTAGTTTATTTAGCGTTACCCATGGTGCACGTGCAGTATTACTACTACGGACGCGAACTATCATTACATACCTACACAAATTGTCTCTCAGCGAATTGCCTTTCGACGTGCCGTCTTTTCTGCATATTGTTCTCGGTGAATTGTCTTTACGGGCAAATTGACGTAGATTCCCATACCTATTATATACCTACCAATTATAACATAGCACAAAGAAGATTTGTAAGATGAAGCTCAATCAACTAATTATTTGCATTAATCTACTTATACAGGGTGATCCGTGTAGTTCTTGAGAAGGTTTTTTGTAATGTTAACATCATATCTATTGCATAACTTTATTTTCGAATTCCATTTAAATTTTTTACTACAGTTATACCGGTCGGTCTACGCCAATTCGCCGAAAGTCAGTTTGCTGTAAGACAGTAAGACGATTCGACGAGAAAAATTATTCGCCGAATAGACAACTAGCCAAATGAACATTTGACTGAATGAAACGTGCCTATTTTTCTGGAATAATTAGCCGAAAGTGAAAATTCAAAGGAAAGTCGATTCGCAGAAAGACAATAATTTATCTTCCAGTGTGTAGGTCTTTAAGAGATGTAGTCAAATACTCATATATGGTTTTAAAATTTTCGTTCACGTGTTTTGGTAGAACCTTTCGTGGAATATGAGCCATTAGTTTGCTATTTTTTTCTCAAATAATACGTACATTATCATTCGGTCTCATATAAAAACTATGAAAGTATTATCTAGAGAGGCTACCTGGTTTCGCTTCTAACACCATCCGGAAAAAGAGTTGTGGTAACACGGAAACCGCATCAAGAGGGTCTCATATTTTACTAGTAGTTTAAATACCACATATATTGTACTTTTATTTCGCAGACCCTAAGCTAAGACGGCAAATTAAATGAGCAAATAATGCTGGAACTAACAGAGGAGTACAAACTGTCCCAAATAGAACTTGCAAATAGGGCCTGGCAGTACCACTGAAGAAATTAATAAAAGACTAATTTCGTTTTAAGCCATAGCGAAAATGGGATAAGGCAAAAGATTTTCGCAATCGAGTTTTATAAGTATACTACTTGCAAATTCCAGTAAAATAACTATTTTTTTAGCCACACCGCTGATCTAAAGTAAAAACTAGCCCAACTAATCAGTCAAATTAAGACTATGTTAATAAGACAGCAACCTTTTTCTAACAAACCTTCCTTTAGCTTACACATAGCAGAAAATAAAAAAAAAACCCGAGGCAACATAAATTTTTTGCAAAAGCATGTTTCGCAAGTACCTATTACCACTTTTAACCCAAATGTAATTGCTTATATCTTAGCACTACGCCGCTGCTTCCAAGTAAACAGTGCAATTCAAGCCAGCAAATTCAACAAACCCAACTAATTACTAAAACTGAGACTATGTCAATACAAGAGCGACCTGTCCCGAATACAACTTACTTCAACTTACAAATAGGGGCTGGCACCGGACTGCAGCTTCTTTTGTGGAACTTTTTTCACTAAGTGGTAAAAAATATTTATTTCACTGTATTTCAGCGCAGAGGAGTTGAAAACAAACCACTTCAATGTTATAATGTTTTCGACTTCTTTTTATACTTTGTATTCGAGTGCGCACGAAGAGTTGTCTGTGTATATATGGAGTTGTGTTTCGGAGTTACTGCCGAAGTTACGTGTCTGTAAGTAATTCGAGGAGAACTTTATTTTTGCCTGAGTGCGTTTCGTATTCATTTGAAGTTTTAAAAATTGATATGGTTGCAATTGAGGTTGCAGTGGAATAACCGAAATCAATATTTGATACGTGAATTAAATTATTTTTATTGTTAGATCTCGACATGTATTATAGCGATTTGAGTTTGAAAGCTATTGAGTATATGGCGTATGAAAATTCATCATAGAATATACCTAGCGACACGAGGAATGCCGCTAAGTATACATTATACAGCTAAAGATTTTTCCTAAAATCTTCTTCAATTTACACTAAATTTCATGTTCCAATTCGACATATCTCTCCCTCGAGTGAATTATTTATCTCTTTTAAACTAAATGTGTTAAATCTTATGGCCAAAAATTACTGTGTTGATAAGAAAATTTTAACATATAATATCGAAAACATATTTTACAACTTGCTAATCCATTAGGATCTTTGCTGCTTCTACACTTTCTACGTAAGCTTCCTCACTTTCTGCAATGTAAGAATAAAGACATAATCATATTTCTTCAGAAATCCCATTCTATACGAACTATGGCGCTTAAACCATGAAAAGTTGCACGAGGCAAGGTTAGTGATCTAACTTCAACGGGTTCAATAATCTGGTTTAAATTCCCGTTTACCTATTCCTAATGGCCGTGTATAGCATATCTGTCTTCTTTAAGTAAATCTATGGTTTTTGTATAAGCATGTATGCCCTTTAACTTCTTTTATCGCAGGGTCTTCTAGATAACTTATGATCAACTAAATCCACATAACGCAATTCTCATTGCGTCGGGCAGCATCGGAGATAAAGATCAGCATCTAGCCAACATGTATACTTACTCTTGGTCCATGACTGCTCCAAGGCATTCATATCAAATTAAAATGTATTGAAAAGCAAGAGAATGCTATATACATTGTTCACCTATTCTTCAAGCAAAATGATGCAATATTCTTTTTTTGAATTTCCCTATTGGCAGTTCCCTAATTAGACGAGAGAGGATAAAATAATATACCCTTCCCCGATGGTATACTAATTTTTGTCTGTTCTCACAGTTTTAACATATCCATATTAGGAAGGACTCGAATAATACTAAATCGAATAAGGTTAAAATATTCAGTCTACTTTACTTATAATTCTTATTACTCTCCTCCAAAAGCAGGAGGAATATTAAATTTAATTTTCTATAGTTTGCAAAACCCCAAAAATTAATGCCACATCTCAAATAAGATTTGAAGAGATCATAATATACATTCCATTGCTTACAATTAACTCAATGTCAGAGTCATCATCTAATTCACAGAAAGACGATGAGTCGTCGACAATATAAGCCTGCCGGTATCATCAGCCTTACTTGATGATTTTTCGAAGACAGTGCAAAGATTGGCATATGACTTTTAGACTAGCACTCCCTTCCTTTATATGATCCAGTGCTTCCTATAAATTCAGATGTTAGATCCGGTAAATATGCAGACTTGTATTTTATTCCATTGTGTTGCTGGTTTGCTTAAGTGTAATCATATTCTTCATGATTTTTCCAAGGCAATACAAAGGTTGGCATAGAACTTTTCGACTAGCACTTCTTCCTCTATATACTCCAGCTCTTTTCATAAATTTAGATTTTACTTCCGGTTAATGGAAATTTGCTGGGTTTGTCTCATTGTATGCATATAATTGATGATTTTTTCAAGGCAGTGCAAATATTGGCATAGGACTTTTCGACTGGCATTTCATCTTTTATATATTTCAAACATTTCTGTAAATTCAGATACATATTATAATTATTATATCCAGTAAATGGAGATTTCGATCATATTATATTGTGTTCCTGGATTTGCTTCATTGTAAATCATATACTTCGGCACTTTCTATTAATTCAGATATTACATCCAGTAGATATGGTGATTTTTATTTTATTCCATTGTATTGCTGGATTTGCTTCATTGTATTCATATACTTGATGGTTTTTCTAAGGCAGTACAAAGATTGGCATAGGGCTTTTCGATTAGCACTTCCTTTTCTATATACTCCAGATCTTTTCTTAAATTTAGATTTTATTTCTGGGTAATGGAATTTTTATTGTATGCCACTATGTTGCTGGGTTTGTCTCATTGTTGGCATATATATGATGATTTTTCCAAGGCAGTGCAAATATTGACATTGGCTTTGTTGACTAGCACTTTCTCTTTTATATACTTCAGCACTTTCTATAAATTCAGATATTACATCCAGTAAATGGAGATTTGTATTATATTCCATTGTATTGCTGAATTTACTTCAGTGTAATTATATACTTGATGATTTTCCCAAGGCAGTGCAAATATTGGCATAGGTCTTTTGGACTAGCACTTTCTCCTTTATATACTCCAGTGATTCCTATAAATCCAGATGGTCTTTCCAGTTAATGAAAAGTTTTATTATATTCCACTGAGTTGCCGAATTTGTCTCCCGGTAATCATATACTTGATGATTTTTCCAAGGCAGTGCAAAGATTGGCATAGAATTTTTCGACTATCATTTTCTACTTTATATACTGCAGCGCTTTCTATAATTTTCGATTTTATTATCTTTATATCCAGTTAATCCGTATTTTGATTATATTTAATCTTACTGGTCATTACGCTAAAGATTATGTATTATTTTATTAGAATTCACTAACTCAGTAATGACTTTCCACTATTGAGCTAAATCCTCGAGTTAATGGAAATTTTCATGCAAATCTGAATCCTACAGACCACAAAACTGACATTCAGAGCAATGTTTTCCCACTGCACGATCACATTATTGAGATATCTATTAGTTTCCGGTTTTAACAAAACTGTCTACCAAAGTCTGGGCCAACACTTCCTGTACAACCTCGGTATAGATTAATGCAATTCATCCAGTCTAAAGCGTTTCGGCCGATAGTCTCGCAGGAATAACATCATCTGTCTGGGGAATATCAATTATTCTAATCCCAATAACTCTATTTCATGGATGTTCCCCTTTTTCGTCCTGTATATATGTGTTGTGGCCCCGATAGAGGCAGAACAGTTGCATTATCTAAATATATGGACCGAAGTGAGTATGTTTTATCCATCAGTAATGCAATGATATTATGAAAATATCTGCAGGAGTGTCTCAGTCTCACTGAAAAATTGATTTAACGATTTGTTTTTGGCAGTAGAGAGCTGCTCAAAGTTAGGTATTTCGCGTAACATTTCATCATAAATTATACGTCAATGCTAATACAGGTTGTGAAAATATATTTATTAATAAAAGCTTATGACAAATATTCAATAACTGTTTGTGTTGTAACTAATTCAAGCTGAAGATATTCCTTTAGTTCCGGTAAATTTGGCATGGCTAATTTCTCTCATATCCAAAGACAATAAATTAGTACTACATCTTAGCACTAAAGGATATGATTTCATCATAGAAGCCCGGATCTATTCGAGCAAACATAATCCACACTGTGGAAATGCGTTGGAGGAGATGGCAACGAAAAAAACTGGATGATGATCTTTAGCATAAACAGAACATATATCGGAAAATTTCGCACTAAAGTTGTGACAGTGTGACATGATGACTATATGAACAAATAACACATGGAAAGTGATATATTCGGCCAACAATATCGAGAGGGTTTACCTCATAGAAGCGACTCCGGAAATTCTACTTAGGTTGGTGACTTATTCTTATTAGTTCCACGAGTAGTCAAACTTGCATCAAATTTAATGTATGGCGCATCGTTGCCTCGACCTGTATAGAATTGAGGTATTAGTAGCTATGGAATTACGTTAATATCAGCCCATCATTCTTTGATTCATTTCCGATCCAGATGTAGGCATCTAAGAGGTTCAGGAATAATAGCCTTGCACCATACACCAAGTAAACTCATTAACTGCACCCAAAACAAACTGTCGTACTCCATAATTTTGTAAAAGCTTTTTAAAGTTGAAAGTTTTGAAGAGCTGACAACGATATCAAAGATGTGGTTTTTATAGTTATAAATAAAATAAATAAATGTTTATTTAAAGACCAGCCATTTACCAAAAGTACAATGCAAAAGTAGAATAAGGTGCATTAAAAGTAGAAAAATAAATAAACTAACAGGCAATAAGCACTCGTCTCCTAAGGTAAAAAATCACATATAGCCAAACTAAACAAGATATCAACAAATCAATAAATATCAATACATACATATATAAATATTAATAAAATAGCATAGCAAGTGACAGATAGGTGTATCAAACACACACCAATTAGGCATCACCATACATTTTTTATTTTTGATTTGAAAATATTCAGTGAATCACTAAAAAATCAATGTTCTTCTGTCGAATCAATTCATTGGCTGTTAATGCGAAACGAGTTAAAGACGTTGACAAACCATAGTTCGTTCTGTGATAAGGAACACTTATCAGATCGAATTCCCTCAACAATATCTGTGGAACACTTATGCTTATCATAGCCAGTAATTCAGAACAATCTACTAAACCGATCAATATTATGTAGAAAGTGCACATATCCATAAATGTTCTTTGTTCAGTAAGAGGAGGCAAGTTAATTAACTTAGTTAATTCTTCATATATAATATCCTCTCCTGCTATTTTCATTTTATATCCTACAAATCTTATGAATCTTTTTTGTACCCGTTCAATTTGTTGGATATACTGCCCATAAAATGGTGACCATGCGGGGCAGGCATATTCCAAGATGGACCTAACATAGGACAAAATAGGGTTTTGAAGCAAGATACGTTATTGAAATCCTGTAAAGCTCTTTTAAAAACCCCCAATAATTTCAGGGCTTTATTGGTTATGTAATTCACATGATAATTGAAATTTAAATGTGTATCGAAGTACACTCCTAGATCTTTAAGCTCATATTTAATTATAAATGTGATATCGCCTATGGAATAATCATAATCAATGACATGTTTGTTACGACGATAAATTTTCAACACAAAACATTTATTTACATTTGGTTGCATACCACTTATATTACACCATTCACCCAAAGCATTCAAATCTTCTTGGAGTCTCAAGCAATCTTCTATCTCCCTAATTATCCCAAAAATATTCAAGTCATCAGCATACAGAAGGCAGTTTGAATATTTCACAAATTCAGTTACATCGTTGATAAATATGTTAAAAAGCAATGGCGCCAAATGTGAACCTTGTGGTACCCCAGATGTACCAATAATGTTTTTAGAATTAAAGTGTCCAGTTTTTACCTGCTGTCTTCTATTTGAGAGGTAACTCTTAAACCATTGCAACAGATTTCCATACACACCATATTTTTCCAGTTTTCCCAATTACAGGGAATATCAAACCCTATCAAATGCTTTAGAAAAGTCAGTGTAAACAGAATCGATCTGACTAGTATCCTCAAGAGATTTTCTTAGAAACTGTTGATAAATCAGTAAATTACTTACAGTTAATCTACCACTAAGAAAGCCATGTTGGTTTCCATTCAAAGTTTGTTGAAGTTGTGGTTGATTGCTCTACGTCAGCTCTGTCGCCATTCTTAAATATAGGCGATGCAAACGATTTCTTCCAGAGATCTGTATGTGTACCAGTTGTGATCGACCGGGTAAAAATAATACTACAAATATAAGCTAAAATAAAGGGACATTGTTTAAAAAAAATATCGCAGATATATCATCAGGACCCACAGACAAATTATCCTTCAAACCTACAATTGCTTTATAAACATCAATCACACTAATATCACAAAAAACCATAGAAACAGACTTAGGCACATTAAAATCATAAACATCATAATTACCATCAGAATACACAGAAGAAAAAAAATCACTGAAATATCCGACGACCACACTTCCATCATCACATAACTGACTCTCTCGATTTAGGAATACTAAATGAGTTGTTCTTTCCCTTCACATGCTTCCAAAAATCTCCACTGTTTTGATTAATAGAATTCTCAGTATTCACGATAAGAAATCTCAGATAAATATTTACATTCACCTCGCAAATCCGAAAAACTTTTAGAGAATCGTTAAATCATGATGGAAATACAGGCCTTTTCGAAATTCTTCTCGGAACATACATTTCAAAGGCACAATAAACTATATCATAAAACAGACTCACATCTGCATTGATATCAGCCGAATTAAGCGCCCGAGTCCAGCCAAACGCGCCAAGAAAAGTATTTATTGCGCAGTAATTAGCATTCTTAAAATCGAAAAACTCGTGAAAAGGATCCAGGCACTCAGTCAACCGACCACCAATACAAATGCCAAATGACAGAGCGGGGTGGTAACTGTCAAGAGGTAGCAAAGGTTTTGTAACGCAGGTGACGCAAACTGAACTCACATTGGTTACAATAATTAAATGCAAATACCCACCGAAGTCATTGGATATTGTGTTTTTCTGACTTAAGTTCATATATGCAAAAAAATCTCCTGTGGGGACAGACCACCAACCGCTCTAGTACCTTATACATCATTTTCCCATTTCGCTTCAGGAATATTAAAATCTCCGCATATTACAATTTTACTACATTTTGTTTTCTCTATAACATTCTCGACAATATCACAGAATAATTCATAAATCTCTATATCAGTCTTCGGGAGCAAGAACACAACACCAATTAATGACTTTTTACGCCCTTTCCTATTACCACAAACATACATTCAATAGAGTTATTATCCAAGCAGAGTCGGGATAGAGGTATATAACTTTTAGCAGCCAATAGGACTCCTCCTCCTGTTGATTTCTGACTTGTTTCTTTGCTTCTGTCGCATCGAAAAACAGTAAAATTGTCATATCCAAGTTCTGTTCTTGAATATCTTCATTAAATCACAATGTCATGCTCAATTTTCTCAGTTGATGTTGTGATACTCTGTAATTTAGTTCTTATTCCCCGATCGTTCTGATAACAGAAAGAAAGTGGCTGGTCCGCGTGCTTTAAAACATTCTGGTTCTGGTGGAACGTCGCTGAAAAGTCATGTTATCCTGCTGATATGCATCTCTCGATCTGAAGCCTATATTGTTGTTACGGAACTGATCCTGCCTGCGCTGTGCATCTTCCTCAAAGTGATGACGATTGTTATGTCGATAATTATAGGACTGGTCAATATCGCGTCCATTATTAAAACTCAATGAGTTGTGAGTTCTAAAATTGTATTTCGTAAAGATTATATTTTCAGGCCAGAAGGACTCGTTACTTAGAGTGTTAGAATATTTCGAGTCTATGCCTATTTTAAATGAATTTGCTTTCCCAGCAGAATCGAGTCTTTGCACAATGAGTTGATCATCATTGTCTAAAGTTATTTTTGATATTATGTATCTCATAACAGAAGCCTCGTTTGACGATTTAATGACTCTACCTATATATAACCACATCTTACTAGCTTCCCCCCTAAAGTCATCCAACTCTTGCTTGCTGGTTCTAATTATTGAATTAGGCTCAATAAAAGATTTGGCTTTGGTACTATATAATGCCGACATTGCATTGTTTACTGCATTCTCGACACTTTTGGCTATTCTTAAATGTTGCTCAGTGTCTTTAACAACAGGGTTCCGGTTCCCTATTCTTGTCGACTCATATTTCTAGATGTTAATGAATTCTCGTTGCAGTTGATCCATTCTTTCATCAAAGCTGTTCTGAATTTCCTTAATATTTTGATCATTCTCCCTGATTAGAGCCTGAGGCGTTGTAAGCAAGATAGCCTCAAAATACGTTTTTATGTCATCGAGTGACGGATAACCTACTAAAAATATAGGTACATAATATCTTCATTGACACAGCTACTATGACAAATATTTTATTGCAAAATGTTATGCTCCAATTGTCCAAAATTGTGCACTTATTTGTTAAAGCAAAATTTCATTTCATTACGATACTCTTTATTAGGAGCAGCCATTGGAAAGTTACTATTTTCAATATTTCATCATTCAATTTTTATTAAATAAAAATTGTTGTAAACAAAACGTTTGATGGTCCTTTAAAAAAAAATTAATATCTGCATCCTCACAGAATAAAAACATTGCACAAAACACCTAAACTTGCTAATGACCTGACATTTCCGGAAATCCTTCCAAATATGACACCTTCACGGTTGTTGGGCGCGTTTACGCCACTTGCAGCACGTGCGAAGCACATTGCCAGTCAGTCTTGCATGCAAAAGATTTCTATAAGTGGACTGCAAATGATTTTGATGACCGGCACGATCCTTCGAAATTAGCGGCTTGATGCTTTTAATCTTTGGCCTAAAAATAAATGACCTTTTTGAAATGAATATTTTGACTTACAGATAGAGATGCTGTTGGGTATTTTATTAAAGCTTATGAGGCATAAGGAACTTTCTATTTTTTCTTTCTAAAAATGTACCTACTTCATCTTGGAGACTCTCTACGAAAATGTAAACTGTAATTGACCTGATCTAGAAATATATCAACTAGGTAAGTATATCTTTCTTCTTCGAAAACAGTTGTATTGAGTTACATTCCAAGTGTCATAGGAAAAAAATTATTGTAGCTATAGAAATCATGTGTTGAAATAGAATCCGTAATAAAATTGTTATAACATGCAATTTTCTTTGTTCTCTTTGAAATATATTGCTCGACTAAAAACTATACTGGAGAAGTGATTTTTATGTATGATTTATTGAGCACAGCTACTCAGATTACAATTTTATAAGTTATCATATTATTAGGAGTTGAGCCATAAACTCTTGAAAACTTTTGCAGCAAACAAAACAGAAAGTGAAACTCCATGTTTTTGGGTTTCTACATTATGATTCTGTAAAAATACTAAATTATATACGTGACACTGATTTTGCCCTAAATTTTCAATAGACCCTGCAGTATAAGCAGTTTCTAACATACTTTTAAGGAATCTCTAAATATCTAATAGGCTTATTACTTATTTTAGTTTACTAAAGTATTTACATGTTTATGCATTAAAATATTTCAGTAAACTGTTCTGATTTTTTGGTCGTAGGAAAAGAACTTTTTTAAGTGAGACATCAAATCCTTATTCCTTTGGTTCATGTTCCTTTCCTTTCTGACATTCTTAGTTCTAGAATATAAAATATGAGCTTAGAAGAAGAAACGTCAAATTTACGTTTTATCGAATACTGAAAAAGTTGTGATTAATTTAATCAAGAATTCAGGCATGCTTTTCTGGATCATTTCTATTTCCATATTCTTGCCCAATTTCTAAAATAAATTCGTTCTTGAAAGTTTATCATTTCGGCAGATATTAGCAATTGCAACGCTTTTTAGATAACTGATATTTTTAGAAAGTATGATTCTTAATTTCAGAAGGAGCAGTAACGCCTAAATTCTTGATGAAATTAATCAAAACTTTTGATCATATCAATTAGCCCCTAGTTATTGATTTTTAATGTACCCGTAGAACGGGATTATTTAGGATATATTTTAAACTCCTTTGGGCAGTTTTCCTCAAATGAACTTGATATCCTTATTCTTAGCATTCATTTGGAAAGATCATTTATCTTACCTAAAATTATGAGCCCCCTACATAGAGTTGAGGCTACATATATTTTGTCAATTGCTGTGCCAAATTTATCCTCCAGGTGGGGCTATTTATGATTGCTTTATTACCAAAAGTATATTGCTTGGGGAGCTATCTGGGACAGAGAAAATATATGTATCTACTTTCATTTAGTAATATGAATTTTACAGTTCTATAAATCGTTTTGTAAGGGCACCTATTACAGAACTAGTGCTGTAATAGATGCCTTTACAGCACTAGTGCTGTAATAAAAAAAAACCGGTTTTATTAACATTTTGCTGTTAAATAAAACCACGCTTTTTAGAAGAATGATTTATTTATTATTAACAATTATTATAAAATTAATTATCAACTATTAATTAAAATTAATTATTATTAAATTATAACACTTAAGGTTTATTATAAACATTAATAATACACTTTTTACAGTTAGAAATTTGTATACCAGAAGTGGATGTGATGAAGCCCTTTACGTTCGAATTTCCAATCAATAAATCCGTGTCTGACCCCATGATCTACTTTGCTATTTGTTTCTTATTTTCTAAAGAATTCTCAACGTAGCCTTCTGCCGTAGAAGAGGATTTCCAGCCCCCATGACGCTTTAACATCTGCATATCTGCACCACCATCAACTAGAATGGTGGCTGAGGACCTCCTAAAACAATGTCCAGTGTATCCTTCGGGATTCTTCAATCCAAGTTTTGTTGCAATCTTTTTTGGTATACTTCCAAAACTATTAATTCCGACAGGCTGGGAGGTACATTTTCCGTTTCCGTAGAATACAAAAAACCACCTGTGAGTTGCATTAAGAGGACGAAGTTTAGCATATTTTCGAAAAATACTTAAACAGTTGACACCTGTCACATTTCCCTCTGTTATAACAAATTCTCGGATAATTTTGGTGTTCGAGCATGGAATCACAATTTTTATATACAAATCATTGTATTCAATATGATCCAACATTAACTTAGTTAGTTCTTCGCGCCGACAAGCCCCAAAAATGCCGTTTATCATAACAACCTTCATAAGTAAATATGTTTCATCATCTGCAGTACTAAGAAACTTACATACGTCTTCCTTTGTAAAAACTTTGGAATTTTTGGCTTTGTAACCCTCTGAGCTTCTTTTAAAAATTCGATTAGTTGAGAAAATCTGCTTATATCTTGATTTTTCTTGACTAAAATCATAGTTCTCAACATTGAGTAGTGAGTCCATAGTATAGGTGGTTTCTGGGAGCGTTGCTTTCTGGAAAAATAACCCGGGTCAAGTTTCGTTTAGCGGAAATCCGTTAGGAACAAATTAAATTTATTTTTGACATTATAGTACCTGTCTCAACTCAGAACAATCAAAGTTTTTCCCCGCAAATACATCAATCTCATTTTCAAAAAAAAAATGAAAATAAAAGAGCGAAAATCCACTAGAAAAAAATTCTTGGCTTAGAGTAGCTCTCTACCTCTCTAACCTTTATTAACCAGAGTAAAAACACAAGCGCGCTACGCGCGCTTGTCTCTTCACTATCCCAAATTACCCCAAACTAACCCAGACTAACCCAAACTAATCCAAACTAACCCAATCTAACCTAAACTAACCCAAACTAACCCAAACTAAACTAAACTAACCCAAACTAACCCAAGCTAACCCAAACTAACCTAAACTAACCAGAGTAAAAAGACTTCACTATCCCAAATTACCCCAAACTAACCCAAACTAACTCATATACTAACCCAAAATTATCATATAAAAAAATCTAGTTTTCTGTAAAACAAAACATTTGCGGAGAAAAGGAAAATTATTTTTGTGCTAGTATTCTTGTGTAGAATCATTCTATAGAACGATATTTTTTGTAGCCGATTTCCGCTATTCTAAACTACCAAAAAAAATAAAAAATTTTCATTAAATAGGCATTTTTGGATAAAACTAATAACACCGTTTTAATTAATAGGTTTTTCTGAACCGGCCTATGACAAAAAAAATAATGTGAAAATTATCCAAGTATAGGTTTTAGCTAAATTATCATATAAAAAAAATCTAGTTTTCTGGAAAACAAAACATTTGCGGAGAAAAGGAAAATTATTTTTGTGATAGTATTCTTGTGTAGAATCATCCTATAGAACGATATTTTTTGTAGCCGATTTCCGCTAAAAGAAACTTGAGCCAATAACCCAAAAGGTTTTCTCAGACACCTCCTTTATTTTGTTAGCTTTGCACCAATCTTCAAAATCTGCTACTCCAACTCATACCGCGCCTTGGATTTTGTCGGAACTAAACTTGAGATCGCTTCGTTTGCCGCTGCTTCTATATCAGAGGGTAAACTTCCATCAGAATCGCTCATTTTGAAAAGCGCTTTTTATATTTTTGGATTTGTTTGACAAAGTTTCGACAGTAACCATGCGAAACAGTAACCATGCGAAAGGTAACATAAAAAACTTAATTAGTAAACTTAATAGCAGGTGCATTTTTACAGGTGCATTTTTATTTTTAAAAATGCCTTTTGCCAAATATTTAATTCATAGATGAAAGCAGATAAAATTTTGTACAATATTCTTGTTGTAAATTCATATTACTACACTCGATGTTTAACTTTAACATCTCGTGTTGTAATATGAATCTTTACAACACTAATATTGTAAATAACTATTATTAAATAAGTATGTGTACCTATTTTAGCTTGTAGCAGAAAAGAGAAAATAAAACAAGACTTACTTAAAATAACTTAAGGTATAAAAGATAAAGGCTATTCACTGATAAATAAAAAACTAAACTAGATATTATAGAAGAATCTTTCTAGTTTTAAAAATTAAATGGCTTGTGATCAATATCAAAAGCATAGAATTGTCGGCTACTCGTTCCCTTTACTGTGGGAGGTGCCAGAACTTTTACGAACATATTTGCTCTAATATTGTAATTGCCTTTCACTTAATAAGCGATAAACTCATCACGGGCCTTCTGAGATTTTTAAAAACTTCCGCTTGTATCGCAGAATTAGAAATACTATGAATTTTTTCTGTAAAACGCCTTTTGCTTTGCCTTGTATCATATTGCACAACTATCCAGTTACCCCCCTTTTACTTTGAAACTGATTTGTTTATCCTTTATTTCCTCATTTTCAGGCACACCATTGCTAGATATTTCAGCAGTACGAACCTCTTTTTTGTTGTTAACGGAGGCATTTTTAGGTTTATCATCATTATCATCGGAAACACGTTCAAAGTCCACGTATTCAGCCCAACTCACTTCATCTTCTCTAGGCATCTCAACAAGTTGAATCGCTTAGCCTAAGGTCTAATTTGTTGCTGAACGCCAGATGTAGATGTTATGTCACTTGCAGGCATACTTATAGGTCTCCACATTTAGTCTGTTTGATCCCCAAATATCATATCTTTTAAAACATTTACAATATCGTCTGATTCACATTACCAACATCTACTGATCCTTGTGTCCTTAGGAGTCTTTCATTAGGCTTTGAAGTGTCTAGAAGATATAGTCTGGTTTTGAAATAGCCTAACACCAAATTGTGTTAACACCATTCGCTCTCTTTCAGTTTTTCTTCTAGTTTTCATAAAAGGCTAGGGAATGGGTCTATTAGTTAGTTAAAGATAATTTTTTCAGATATCAAAAATAAAAGGTTTCTGGTGGGGTATGTGAAAATATTTTGATAATTAATTAATGCGGTTCTGAACTCATTGACAGAGGTTATGAATAAAATGACCAGTTTCCAATATGCATCAAAAAAGCAATTATAATTCTTGTGCATGAAGAAAATGAAGATACTGTTCCCTCTGATTTTAGACCGATATAACTTTTACCGTCATAATCAGAAATAGTTAATGATTTTGTAAGGAGAGTTATGTCGTTTCCACTTCGATATAAAATTTGAAACTGTAATCAGTTTGATCTCTAGGATCGGAAGAAAGCAGATGATGCTCTCTTTACGTTCTTAGAACATCTTTATGTGAACTTTAATGAAAAAGAGGTAGCTGCGGCGAGGCGGCGGTTTTCTGATGTATGCAAATTACAAACCGATAACGTCTTCTCCCTGCACTCATCAAAGTGACTTAAAGGATTTATGTCAAAATAGTAAAGGACAAGTCCGATATATTGGAACTGATTTCCCAGAAACAGTAGATTGCAAACTAAGCAGGTTTCTGAAGTGACCTACTGGATGTGGAACGCGGAGATGATAATATACAAGATATTCTCCGTCGGGTTTTCGAAGAAAATTGCTAGACTCATGCAGACCTGAGACAGAACATTCAGTATCACTCGTTCTGCTAGGAATGGAAACATCTGTTCTATAAGGATAATAGCGGGCATACCACAAGGAGCGGTATTGGGTCCACAGTTAAGCACTGTGTGCACCCACGACATCCCCAAAACACCGACAATAGTTCTTGCCCTGTATGCAAACTACACTACTATCATTGTACAACATCGCAATGCCGACTTCATTTGTAGAAGGCTACAGGAAGAAACTGACCTTGCAGCAGATTGATACACTACATGAAAGATTTACATCAACGTTCAGAAAAGCCAGGCCATAACGAAAAAAAAAACGATTAACCCTTAGCATCAACATCAACATCGACGGAAAATTAATTCCAAAAAGGTCACCAACCTGAACATCATCAGGTACCCCGCGTTAACATCGAAGATTCATACGCAAGACAAGACGTGATATGGACAAGCGAGATAGGTACGCAGAATCCGATAGGATTGAGAACCAATCTAGGGATGATTAAAGTGGTATAAATAAGCAATATCTCATTATAGGTTTGTAGATTACTAACGCACTAACACAAATCCACAACATCACACAAGACTCGCAATACACTCCGCCTAACAACATCGAGGACACCAGGAGGCCAACACGCCAAGGAAGAATGATGCAAGAGTGCCGAGGCATTTGCATCAAGAGAAGCGTTTTTTAGTGGGTATGCCCAGAGTGGAGAGTCCCACACTCCCCTCACCCGAGGAGGTGCGAAAGAGAGAATTTTTACACCTCACCAAAAAAAATATATTGTAAAATCCGATAGGATAGGCAACCAATATACCGATGATTACAGTGGTAACCAAATCACACGGGCCAGTAGTGTGGCTCCACGCCTTTCGCTCACAACAAACCATAGGAAGGCGCCCTGATTAGCTAGGATTTTCAGTGGGAAATCGTTGAAGAGTTAATTACATAAAAAACGAAACAGATCTATGGTAAAGCCAGTACACATCCCAACGATGACCTTAGAACACTCATACAATATGACCATGTGGGGGATTTAACTAGGTATATCTCGGTCACATGTCAGCGGTGGTCTCGACTATCCAGATCCCGGATCAACTCCGGATCGCCGACGAGACGCGCAGCTCTCTTCTGAATGGAATCCAGAAACTATAGGATGTGTTTAGGTATGGCACTCCAGATGTGTGAGCAATATTCCAAGCACGGTCTTATTTGCGCTTTGGAGAGCAAGAGCAGCTGCTGCGGTGTATACAGGTTTTTGTTGCGAAATTGCGCACCAAGCTTCTGCGAGGCTGATTTTGAGATATTAGATATTATTATTATGTATGTATTAAGAAAGATGGTTAGTAATAATGCTCGAAATTTAAAACGTACTTATTTACTAGTTCCCATTTCGAGAATTTCTACAGAGCGCGCAGAGGCGGCGGCGGCCACCAATTATCCAGCGTCGCCGAGCATCGAGCGGCAGATTATCGAGAGTTCACGGTATTGTTTTAGGAAAGGTAGTAGTATTAGGTAATTAAATAAATAAATTACGAAATACCACATTATAAAAAGAGGAAAGAACATCTTATGGAGATATGTTTTTTACCATATTGCAGAAATTGTAATGTTTATATACGGGCATATACGGGCATCCTAATATTCGCTACTAATATAGTAATCTGGCAACCATGCAACCAATTGATTCTCGATCGCAATTACCCTTCCACCTGCAAGCCCTCCTCCTTGTATTAATTATTATTAGAGTACGTGTATTTGACAATTATTATTAGTTAGTTATGTAGCTAGTGTAGCATAGAGCGTAGAACAATATCCTCAAGAGTTCATCTTTATATGTGTATGCAAAATAAAAATAAGGTATGAAACAACCATAACCCTCCGCGAACCCATAAGTTGAAATCTATTCAAGGAAGTTCCGGCGAATGTGCCGGCGAGGGAAACAGACTTCCTCTTCCAATAATACGATTAGAATATTGTTCACTAAGATGCTGGCCTAAATATCGATCTTAACGCGCGGGACAACCGTCAAGCTGGAACCACGTGACTCTTCTTGTTTCTAAGGAGGTGTCTTCTAAAAGAGAGAGAGAGAAGTGATCTACAAATATTTGTCCATTAAGGGTCCCCTCAAAAAACTGTGTAATTATTCCTTCCAAGACACCACACCATACATTTAAACTTCAACGATTTTGATTGGCAACTTGTCGCATCCAATGAGGGTTTTGTTCGGACCGATAGTGCATATTATGCATATTAACATTGCCAGCCTAGCACTTGATATTATCTGCCTCTTAAAACTTTATTTTCCACAAGAAGCCATAGAACCAGGTAGAACGTAATTTTTGGAAAGAATATTCTTTCAAAATGCCGGTTAAAAGCATTTCCCCGGGCTGAATCAGTTTCAGCTCGGGGAAACTTCATTGTTTACGGAAAGTAAACTAAATAATATAATGCTCTATTTAAATTAAATTCATGAATAAGAATTGTTGGTATTTTAAAACCACAATATATAGTTTGAAGTTAATAACTGTGCCTTTTTTACTTCGTGTATTGGCAAATGAGAACTGAAGTAACTTTTAGAAGAAATCACAATAACAGTTCCGTTAAATTGTTGAATATTAATGAACTGACTTCGAACAGGCGTTTTTTTGCAAATCACTTTAATTTCTACCAAGAACAGTTTCTAGCAGTTTGTCTTAAGCACTCAGATATTTTTAGGTCTCGGTTCCCGAGTTGTTTTAAAACTTTTAAAAATTAAAACATCAACTTACCATAACTCAAAAACGATTAAAGATATTGAGTTGCGGATTTCGTCAGAAGTAAAAGTTTTTTTATGGTATTTATAACCGCAGTAAAAAAGTTGTAACATTACATTTATCTTTTTCTAGAAACCTTGAAAAACTTTATTATTGCGAATAAGGCCCCCTAGCAAATTTTGCTAAAAGTGTTAGACACCACTAGATAAGACAGTTGAAAGTGCTGATATTTCTCCTACAGACTAGCTCAGGTTCATCAAAATCAGAGTACTCGTTAAGAAGTTACAGCGACTTAACCAATTATACTTTCAATACTTATTAAAGTCAGTACAAAAATAAACCCTAAACCAAACTGATGCAGAATTTTTGAAGCTTTCTAATGGTGTTATTAAAGTCATAGCTTAATTTGAAAAATCTTGGAGAAATTGTTACATTTAGATTTAATTTCTCAATTGCCTTCCCTTGCGGTAAAAAGGCGAACTCTGCAAAGAATAAAATTGTTTAAAATCTTATTTTTCCGATTCCAATATTTTAAGACTGATTAAAATCTATTATAAGTATTCACTGCTTTTTTCTAGTTTAAATCTCTTTATTTCTAAATTACTAACTCTCTACGCACAAACTTAATTTTACGATATTGATATAAATAACTGGAAATATATTTTCCAATTTGTTTCTCTGAATTGGAATGCCATTATAGATAATCAATCATTCATAATACTAACAGATGCCTATAATATCATTGGACAAACTCCTACAAATATTACAAATGATTCTGCCGAATTAAGAAACCGAGCACATATCCATAATTGTCTTTGGTTTCCCCATTTTCCTATTATGCTATTCAACTACAATTAAATTACGTTAGGAGCGGCAGATGCGTTAGCGTTGAAAACTCGTCAACGTATAGCTAGCTTTATCGGATTAAGTTCCCAATCGAATCAGCGGATTTAGTGTTGTATCCAAAACAAATTTCTGGCTACAATTGGGAGATATAAAGGTGGTTTTTTCCATATTATACTCGAATTCTGGAAAGTATTGTGTACGGGAATCTATAGTATTAGATATAAGAAACGTGATTTAATCTAATCGATCTAACTCGTCACTATAGCCATCTATACCTAAATATTCAATAATTCGGAACAAATATTGAGTCTAGATATAAAAGGTAAACAATGAAGGTGATTCTTTAGAATAAAGTTATTATGGTTAAAAGATGCTCGGTTTACAGGAAATTAATTACTCTTAACATGCTTAAAATTTTGTATCTCCCTGTATGTTTTTCGTTAATTTTAAAGTTATACTAAAACACTTGAAAATAAACTTAAAACATTTAATATTTTAAAAATTCTACTACTTTGAGCGTAGAATAATATAGCCCTTGTGCCTCGTCCATTGTATAATAATAGGACCAACTCGTCTTCAGCAAAAATAAATCACATTTGAACTTAAAAGTTTAAATAAATACTATCTTACATTACTTTCGTTGGAAATTTGACAAAATTGTCAGTTATGAAGCACAGAGAAGAAGCAAAGATACATCATAATACACTGGACAGTGGTAAAAGAGACATTAGTCCCTATTACTTTTTAAAATTCTAGTAGAATTTAATTCTGCGATTGATTTTCCTATTATGAATGTCTTAGTTAATATTAAAATTTATTCGAAATTGTATTATATATTGTCTGGCTTTGGAAATAGAAAAATATTCAATTGTACTTCTAATAGAACAAACTCAATTTAATAGCTCATTTACGGGGTGACCCAAATTCCTAGCATTGGGATCTCGGAAACTGTTAAGGACACGAAGTCGAGTTAACTTGGGTTCATTGTTTTTTCTCAATGTTAAATATAGACCTGGAATTTTCATATCAGTTTCTGAAGCTTTTCTTCACCTGAAGTATAAAAAAATGTTTTATAAGTAAAACTGTAACGGAAATTAACGCCATATGATGATGCGTGCAGTTTAACCTCAATAGAAACTATAAGAAGAAAGAGATTATCACCTTATCAGATAGTCAAGCAGCCACCAAAGCGCGTAGCTCACCAACAAACAGCTCCAGAATGGTATGGGAATATCTAGAGAGGCTACACGAACTAGGCAAGAATAAGACTATCATTTCAATGAATACCAGGACACGTTGTGATAGAAGGCAACGAAAAAGCAGGCCAATTGGCAAAAGTAAGAGCACAAACTCCGCTTTTAGGACTGGGACCTCTCGGTGGCAAAGGGATGCATACCTGCAAGGAAGAACTCAGGAAAGAAGAGCGAACCAGATGGACCAGTTTATGGGAGCACCTTCTACGGTTAAGATACTCAAAGGTGTTTCTAGGGCCCCCTCACCCAAGATTAAAAAACCTTACAACACTGAGTAAGAACAATCTATCCACCCTCACCGGCTTCCTTACGGGCCACTGCCGGTTGAGATGGCACCTGGAGAAAATAAAAATTTGAGATAACCCACATCTTTAAAATACTATTTCATTAGACCTGATACATTCATTTTTGAGACACCCTATATATGTGTATATTTTGAGACACCCCTTATACATGTAAAAGATAAAATCAAGTCATAAATTGAAGTCGAGTTTTTGCGAGGTTTTTTTGGAGGAGATCCGAAAGGTATTGCTCGAGAACGAAAAATAGAGAGTCAGAAGCCATCGGAGTGTACGGTTTATTTTGGTGAATTGTTTTGCTTCTGTGTTGCAATAGGTCATTACAAGTCGGTAAAATGAAACTTATAATATTGTTATTAACATAATTTGTACCATTATATCTATATTTTATACTCATTGATAATTCATATTTGATGGTATAACATGTGTATACATTCTTATATTGTTATTAACATAATTTGCATAAATATTTCTTCTATTTTCATT
>MU182454.1:173826-190571 GCA_016904865.1 Pissodes strobi | reverse complement strand
TCATTGATAATTAATATTTGATGGCATAACATGTGTATATATTTTGATATTGTTATTAACATTATTTGCATAAATATTTCTTTATTTTCATGAATAATTCATATTTGATGGCATAACATGTGTATATATTTTGATATTGTTATTAACATTATTTGCATAAATATTTCTTTATTTTCATGAATAATTTATATTTGATGGCATAACATGTGTATATATTTGGATATTGTTATAAACATAATTTGGATAAATATTCCTTCTATTTTCATGGATAATTCATATTTGATTACATAACCTGTGTATATATTTAATGAAATCGTGTTATGCTGTGAACAACACTGCTTTAAGTGAAAACATAAAATGTATTATTTGCTGTCTTTTCGTGCTAGGGTTTTAATATTAGAATGACTGAGAGAGTACACAAGGGCCTTGATGAATCTATACTAACCATTTCCTACCCTGACGGGAGAATATCCTAGTTATAAATATAATGATCATTCTAGAGTTAAGTATAAAACTATACTATGGTGTTGTCCCATATTTGCAACTAAATAGCTGGGTAGCCTCCGTAATCCAGAAACTCAGTACCTACCAGCGGCGTCTGGTTAACTAACAAAAACCTCTTCAGTTTTAAATGTATTGTTACAAGTGTGGAACTACGAATTGTGGTACGGGAGACAGTAATTTAATTAATTATTATACTCATAGATTATACAGCATAATTCGGTTTAGGAATTTAGATCGAGGGGTTTTCTCTGCCGTACTCTTTCCCCTCGTGAATTCCAGGCAGAGTCCGGCACGCTTTTCTTTAATAAATGAGGCGTATTAGGAATCTGTGGTTTAATTTATATGACGCACCTTTTTCCTCAAGTTTCCCTAATTGTGTCTCGTTGAGGCGCATAATGAGTAAGTAAAATTGTGTAAGATATAATAATAACACAACGTAGGGCTTGGTTTTCTTTTTAAATCGAATTTGACGATCATTGGCAAAATAAAGACAAAGCACAATTTTACTTATCTGATTCAACTATTATGAATCGACCCGGGTATGTTATACTACAAATTGAAAGCGAGGATAGTTGCCGGTTCTGTGAGGAGGGGGAAACCCCGGAACACCTTCTCAGGGAGTCCGCGGCGGTCACGAACAAGCGTGCTGCATCGTCGAACAAGAGGAACTGACATCCATAGAACTATCCGTACTACTTGCTTTTATCAAAGCACTGAAGCTGGATGAGGTACTCTGATTGAGAATCACATCAACGGAAGCACCAAGGAAGGGGGACACAATAGATCTATACAGGTCACATTGCACTAAGACATCCAAGATCATTCATTCATTTATTCAACTTCCGTTACCTAAAATCCATCATAAACCTCAAAAAGTGTAATTCATACTTAATCAATAATTTCCTTAGGACCGCAGATTTCTCAAAATCTATGTTAAGTCAATCAATCACTATAACAACAAGACTAGCAATTTTTCGTAAGTGGCCGGCCATAAACAATAATTTTGTGCTGCAATTTATTTTAAAATGGCGTAAAAATCTTAACAGTTTATTAATATTTATAGATTTATTCAGAAAAATGGTATTTCTTTTTTGGAAGAAGCAATATGTTACGCAAATATTATATCTCGAATAGAAACTCGAAAATTTCAAGTGACCACTATATTCAGCGGTAAAGTAAGTAACACTTTAATGAACGGAATCGTTTAACGTATGGACCATACTGATATTATTCAGTCAACGGTATGGGTAAGAATGTAGCGGAATAAAATTATTGGAACTTATAAGTACTGCGGCAGTCTTACGGCCGATCGATAAATACAAATGAAGAAACAAGGATCTAAATCTTTTGTTTAATGAGCCTTTAGACATGTTGAAACATGTATGGTGGTAGCAAGATGCAGCCCCTTCTTACAACGGGAGAGGGGTAACAATGAACCACATATTTACAAACAAATGGATTGAAAATCGCGGCTTTGTAAGGTAGCCAGCAAGTTGTCTACATCTAAACCCTTTGGACTATTGCCTTTTGGGATTTCTCCCAAAACTGCCTGTATAAAAATATACCCCAAAATATTGCAGCAAAATATGATCACAGAAGTTAGGTCTATACGCGCTAGATCAATATATGGAATTACACGATTTAATTCAAAAATATATCGAAGCAGAAGTATTGCGTTTTCAATATTTATTGTAATAATCATTACATTACTCATGGAAAATTTTTACGTGTTTGTTGTTTCCGTTCCCTTAGATCTATATTAAAATATATATTTAAATTAGTAATTAAACTGAAGAAAAACTATTTTAGTCAGTACACTTTCATTTTATTATAAGCGGCTAAATATAGTATAATTTGACGTAAATATAAGGACCGTATTCCGAAAATTCTACTTTTTGAGATTGATGACGGACTTTAGCTTGCGAAACATTGTAATTTTAGTCGAAAAATGAGACCTTATAGTGATATCTAGAAACCGACACCTTTTTTTAAAAAATCAGTGCACACCATTAAAACCTCCATAAAATAGTGCCGTAAGAAAGAAATTTTTTTTGACATCTCTACAAACCATCTTGCAAAACAATGAAAACCTATGGTCAATTTTCGGCTCATATAGTTTTTAAGGTCCATATGAAGAGGTTCGAATTTGGGACACCCTGTACTTAAGAAAACACACACCTTGTTCTTAGCTTGATTAAAATAAATATTACAACAATTTTATTGGTAATTATAGTTAAACATGGTTGGACATGGTTCTTGAATAGTTGTAGATTGTAATTAGGGGAAAACAGATGTCCTGGGAGTGAGTTCCATAGTAATGCAGTGTGCCAGACAAAAAAGTTCCTGTAAAGCGATGTTCTAGGTGTTTCCAGTTGTACGAGGAACTGGTGCGCTCTTGCCGTCTGTCGTGAGTGTTTGGCAGGCGTTGCCAGGGGCGTGATGAGCCCGCCTCATATTCTGGGAACATCTGCCGTGAAAATATCTGTAAAACAGAGACATCTCGGCCACATGTCTGCGGTGTTCCAGACTATTCAGATTCCGGGTCAACTCCGGGTCGCCGACAAGACGCACAGCTCTCTTCTGAATGGCATCCAGCAGCTTTAAGGTGTGCTTAGGTGCGGCACCCCAGATGTGTGAGCAATATTCTAAGCACGGTCCTATTTGCGCTTTGTAGAGCAAGAGCAACTGCTGCGGTGTATACAGTTTTTTGTTGCTAAATAGCGCACCAAGCTTCTGGGAGGCTGATTTTGCGGTGTTAGCAACGTGATTATGCCAGGACATTTTGCTAGTGATCGAATGGTCGATCTTGCCATAATGATGTCAGGGCCCGCCGTATTGGCTCTCTTGGTAAACGTGGCTGCTTGGGTCTTTGCTGCATTGGACTGGACCAAATTTCTGTCGCCCCAAGTTTGAACTTTTTCCAGGTCTTGATTAATTGCTGTAATCTGCTCCTATATGCGGTGATAAGTCTCAGTGGCTGGTAAAGGTCTTTCTGATATAAATTGGGAGACAAGGGTACTGTCATTTGCAAAACTGTAAACAATATTATTCGCTTCGGTCAGCAGGTCATTAATATAGATGAGGAACAGAGTTGGTGAAAGTATTGCGCCCTGAGGCACGCCCGCGTTAACAGTAAATGTGTCTGAGATATGTCCATCAACTGCAGCGTGCAGAGATCGGATCTTAAGGTAACTGGCAAGCCGGCTGGAAAGAGAGGCTGGCAGGCCGAAGGACGGCAGTTTGTTGAGCAATCCGTCATGCCAACTCTGTCCAATGCCTTCGAAATATCGAACGCAATCGCTCGATAATCTCCGTAGTTCTTAATTGTCCTATACTCCATATATAAGTGACATAGGCCAATATATCTCCTGTCAATCTCTCTTTGCGAAAGCCGTATTGTTATCGCTGATTATTCTGTTGTTCTCGAGGTACTTGAGTAGTTTGGGTTAGTTTGGGTTAGAAAGAACTCATATGAAACCAAGAATTTTTTTTTTATTTTTCATAAACTACCAAGAATTTTTGAGAAAATAAACCAAGAAGAACACATCGATCGGTTAAATTATTATAGATCAACAAAAGTATAATTTGCAACACAAACAAATCTACACGGCCTTCAACAGGTTTGCGAACTATAAGGAAAACAATCTTAAACAAACTTCAAAAAATTCTCTTTGGCGCTTACGAAATAAGAAAACTACATAAAGGACAGTTTCGTAGTGTAATTCAATATTTCAATCCCGGGATATCCGGGATAACCCACAATAATACGGGATCCCGGAACCGAATTCCCAAGTTGCGTGGGTGTGGAACATGTGAAACACTGATAGTTCGGAGTCCCATAAAAATTACAATAAAGATAAATACGGTGTACGTAATATATCTGGAACTAGTTATTGTAAGATGATAAGACTAATAAATGTTGAAATGAAATCATCCAGATTTTATATAGGCGGTCTTGCTGCAGTTGCATTTTTCTGATCCCCTAGCTCACTCCCCCTTTTATCACGTGGAAAACCCGAGACTCTTAGTTACGCAACACTTTCTCTTGACGGATTCAGTACCAATGAAATCAATTGATCACTTTCAAAAAATGTTGAAGTTGGTACTATTTTCAAATAATTTTTGACGAATGTTTGGCTCAGCATTGCTATTTTGCCCTTCCCAATAACAAAACTGCAATTTATGCTGTCGTAGGCCATATTGATAACATATCTCTGTAAGTAATATATCGAATTCGGACCCTAACTATAAAACACGCATTAAAAGTTCGCACATGGATTGTATATTCGCACCCCACAGTCGATAAGGGCAAATAATAGAAACCATTGTCCCAAAATCCCACTGCGGGGCTTTAGCCCGTGTGTATTTTCACAGATTAGAGTATTAAGGTGTCAAGAGTAAAGTCTTGCGAAGGGATTAGTGAACTTGGATCGAACGAAAAAAAAATAATTAATGAAATTTGCGAGATTATCGCATTAGATCCCTCTGATGATCACAATTTTTACTGGTACCTGAGCTTTTTAGGCGAATGACAATTATTACTAATCAATAGACAGTAAGTTGCTATCATTAAATACGGAATAAAAATAAAACATAAGACTACAAGCCATCTTATTTCAACAGGGGATTTTTGAAGTGTGCTCCAACAAAACTCGAAGGAACAAACAGCTTAATATTTTGACCCTAGAATCTGAACAAGTGCCTCTCGGAAATCCAAAAGTAGAGAGCCAACATTCCACAATAATTGCTATCATGTGTTGTTTCTCCTTATGAGAACAATATATCCCCCTCCCCATAACTTATCAAAGCTAAGCTGTTATTTTTGATAGGATAGCTTGGGTTCTTCTGTCCCAAAGGTTAAGTATTTCCCTTGAACTCCACCAAAGTTAACTTTATTTTTGCGCGATTCTACAAACATATCTTAAACAAAAATACGGTTATCCTGTGATGGTACTAGATGTTCGAAAGCTTGCCTATAATCTCGCCGAAAGCCTACAAATCAATCACAAGTTCAATAAAGAAAAATGATATGCCGGTTCCGATTGGTTTAGGTCATTTTTGAGAATACATCCCGACTTGCCTATTCGCAAGGCTGAGGGTCTGCCTCTAGGGCGAGATGAGGGCCTGAACCGTTTAGATGTGGGAAATTGGATGTGGGATGAGAGCAAAGGATGTTGTTACAGTGACATCAGGGAAAAAGGATGAGACAACCTCGTGCATAAATTGCTGTAATGCCGAGGGATTTTCTACCACCTGCCTGTATATTCAAAGGCAAGCATTTAAATACCGAGTGGACTGATTCAATGCCGCGTGGCTCATATATTGTGATGTCTCAAAAATCAGCCTATGTTACAGCAACGATTTTCTGGAATTGGTTTAAGAACCACTTCTTGTCACGTACAGGCGAAGGGAGGCATTACTAATTTGCAACACGTTTTTTTTTTCCTATTAAAGTTAGCAAGTAAATATTTTATTTAAAAACAAACCTAGCACCGGATAGTCGTGTTTACAAAGCCCGGCTCCGGTCATGGAGTCTTAGAGTTCTTCCCAACTAAACTGGAAAAGCTCCGCTGCTGTTGTACGGGGTTGCTAGGCACGCTTATCGAATAAAGGAATTCAATCTTAACTTAACAAGAAAACACAATCTAAAATTTAAGGAACAATCTATTTGCTACTAAGCTTTTTTTTTCTAAAACAAAAACATAGCAACAATCCTACAGTAAAATTTGCAATTTAAAGACAAAGGAATGTCAAATGATTATTGAAGTAATTGATAAATAGGGTACAATATGAAGATTGTACGGAGACCAATAATTCTGTTGTTACTCGGTACTGTATGCCTTAGAACTAAATGCTCTAAACACTACAATCCGAAGTGATCACTTTGGTTTACCTAAGCTGGTTACATATATGTATGCGTGCGCTAGAAGCTGCACCAATTATAAATGCAGTGATAATAATATGTAGTGAAAAACGGCCACAATTATTATATCAATTGACCCGATGAATAAATAAAAATAATAAAATTATTGAAAACTATCTTAAAGCTCGGCTATCAATGCTTGATTTATATTTAAAAAAAGAAAATTAAGAGCGATTATATCAATCGGCCAGAAAAATAAATGAATAAATATACTACAGCTTCTGTACGATACCCCGTTAGATCCTGTCGTCGAGCTCAATAGGGGAGGTAGGAAGTACCTCTGGTGAAGGCGCCGGGCACCTGTAGGTACTGCTATGGTACTGGTGTAGGGTAGAACTAGCAGAAGACTCGGTGATAAAATTGGCTGTGGTGTAGCCCGGAGATAGGATTGGCCCGGAGATAGGACTGGCCCGGAGATAGAACCCTGTAATAACCCAATACACATTGGACGAAGCCCCTTTATTTTAATGAAAAAAAACCTATAGCCCCCTCTTGCATAAATATATTTTCTTTATATAACAAATCCCCCCCAAAAAATATCAATGGACTTTCAAGGACCATCAGCAAATAAAAGAAGTACAGAAGGTACAAACAACTTGAATATAAAAAAAGATAGGCATGAATCACCCCTAAAAGAAAATATAAACTTCTCCATATGATCAAAACTAAAGTCACATTAAAATAAAAATTGATATGATAAAAGGGAATAGATAAGATAACTCATGGAATGCAATGCAAATGGGGACAATGTACAAAAAAAAAGGTTAACACAGATAAAGCAATTAAATCGTTAAATTAGGCAAAAAAAACTGTAGCAATAATTATCTCTCTTATGACGGAGGGTGGCTAGAGAGTCGACGGTCTCGGTTTTGTAAGGTGAGGTCAGAAGCCTCTGGAAATAATGGAAAAAGGGCCATTAGCATCATGGCGTCCAAGTGCTTCACAAGCAATAGAAAAAAAATTATTCCAGAGAAAATGCTTACCTAGTGCAGTATTTAAATCCCGATAAATCGGTCGTGTCAAAACACAAACTAGAAACCAACACAATATCCCAAAAAGGATAGCATAAAATACAATACTAAATGTTGAGTCACTAAGACTGCACTAAAGCAAACCTTCTTTTCACCTCGAAGGGTATTTCTAGAAGAGCAAGATCATCGGTTCAGTCAATTTGCCTTCCCACTTCCACGAGATTATAAAAAAAGAACGTCGAAACAAGAAGAAGTGATAGAGCTGAAAAATGGCAAGGGATTCGATACGAGGAATATTTCTAAGATAATAAACGACTTAGTTCTCGTTTATTATAGTGGTAAAACGACGGTGGGAGCCACAACTAATGCGCTGAAATTAAATTGTTCAAGAAATACTAGAAAATGTTCCCAAACGAAATGATAAACTTTTAAAAATCTAAATCGACAGCAGCAATTATGGGAAATAGCACATTCCTACTACCCAGTGCCACCAACAGTACCAACCGAATATTGCTAGAATTGCAGCAGGCCGCGTGGAAAGATAGAAATAAATATCTGAAACCAGCCAGGGCCAGAGGTCCCAAAAAGTTTATCAGAAGTTGTCAAATTTATTAAATATTTAAACCGAAGATAAAATATGAATTTGACGGATCTAATGAAGCTTAAAAGCAGGTCTTATTAACACAATTCTTAAAAATATAGAACGGTTTGCTTGTTCTACGGTAATGTAATATAAATTAAGCAGTTATACCAATGACATAATACCCTATTTTAGTGATTTGATCAAACCTAAGCGATCTGTGGTTCGCTTATCAACTAAAATAAATATAGCCACAAAGTGCCTGAGGGCTACATAAGAGAAAGAGATGATCAAATTAGCTACTCAAGGCCACAAGAGTGTTATAAAAGCTAATACAAATATATCGTTAACCTATATTTAGAATAAAATTTATTTACATTAATAAATGCGGCAACCTTAGGCTTATTGGCAGCAAATCGAATCAATAAAATTAGAATCAATTAACCGAAGAGTATTGACCTCTTTTCAATAATTCTTACCGCAAAATACAGCATTTTTTTGGCAAATGCAGCATATAAAAAGAAATTTAAAAATATTTTACACTGGCCAAATCGGACTGTTACAAATTCTTGACGAGCATAGATTTCATTATTCTTGTGTTGAACTTTTAGAAATCGCTGAAGCAAAAAATGTTGTTTTATTGTCCCTACCTCCGCATACTACCCATTATTTGCAACCACTCGATAGGGTTTTTTTTTAAGTCTCTTAAGCCCTTCTACTATCAAGCTTGCAGATCATGGATGCAGAGTCACCCCGGAAGAAAACTAGAGCGACTCCAATTTAGTGAACGTTTATCGAAAATTTGGGAAAAGCCTGCGACCGCTGGAAATGCAATGTCCGGCTTTAGAGCCACTGGTATATCTCTCTGGAACCCTGAGTCTGTACCCCATGCTTATACAATTTCTAATCGAATAGTAAACAGCTAAACCAGAGAAGATCAGAGAACCCTCACACAAGTAACGAATACTCAACAATCGAGCTCTCAAGAGAGGAACGCTGAAGTAACACAAGAAGTAAGACGCCCAATCATTATGACGGATGATTCGATGCCATCCTGTAGCCATGCTGATACAGAACCTCGATGTATAACTCCAGCGGAAGGGACATCTGTTCCAAATTTGACACCTGGAAAACTGCCATCTTATAGCCATGCTGATATAGAATCTCCAGTGGAAGAGACAACTATTCCAGATGTGATCAGACACCCAAATTAGTTGTTTCTGCTATCCTGTTAACTTCTCCTAACCCCATTGCGAGTGTGAAAGAAAAGACCGCGAAAAAGCTAAACAAACTAAGAAATACACCCCGAAAACAAAAATTAAAAAACAAACAATTGACCAAAAAAGGAAACATCACCTTCGCCAAGTTTTGATAAGGAGGAGGATATAGAAGTTCAATATGAAGAGAAAAGTGATGTCTTTTCTGAGGTGAATGAGCTTGCGGAGAAAGCTATAACAACGCCAGGAAAAAAAAATTGGCTGCAATGCATATTATGCTAGAAGAGGTTGATCTTCCAATTTAATCACATGCCAAAATTGTGGTAAAACCGCATTTAAAAAGATGCAAAATAGGTAGTTGTTAAGTACAATTTTTTTTATTTTGTTTTAATACATAATATTATTTTCACATTTTTATTTTTATATTGTGGTCATCTCTCCCTTATTGCATTGATCAACTAACCCCATCGAACGGGGATAAATGGCCACATACAGAAATTTTTATAAATTATAACAAAATTATTTTGATCGTAGTTATTTACTTACCTGTTCGGACGATAGGTAAGCGATGACAAAAGAATATTATATAAAGCCTAATCCTCATCAAAAAGTTACAGGCGCCTCCTATGCAAAACGGTGGCCATCTCACCCGAATTTACCCCAATGTAAATTTATTATATATAAGTAAATATAGGAAGCATTCTAAAATTACTATCCCCGCGCATGGGTTAATTTTAATTTTTTTCATGGTATTATATTTGAAGAGTGATTTAATAATATATCTATGCATTTAAGGAAAAATCAACTTGGTGTAATTTTTAACGCTGCTGTTAACACACCGTCCCATAATTCCTTATAACGGCTTAATTTTCTAAACTGATACCCCCATCTGCCTGATCCGGAAGTTTAAACAAAACCAACCGCAATAATTTGTTTGGTCAGGCTTCGTTTCCATCAGGGTCCCATTTAAAAACATTTTTAATGTCAATATGTAACGTCATCTATATCTCTATTAAAATAACATCTCCATTATATTTTGATGAAATTACATGTATTGACTTAACAACCCTTTCTCATGAATTAATATAAATGTCCAAATGATAATGATGTATGGGGGCACATTTAATAACCAAGTAATCAAGGGGATTGTGTGGTTTTATATGGCATTAGTGTCTATTATAGATCGAGAGGCGACATTTCAATCCAATTTTTGGAAATATAGGTTCATAAAAATAGGTTCATAAAGTCTCTTTGCTAAGAGAAGGGGAGATTTGAAGCATCTGACGATTTTAAATCATTCAAAATGAATATCTATATTTCTGTGTGAACTGTAATTTTTGGAAGGAAATGCCATGACAAGCGAGCGTACGGACCTGAGCATTAAAAAATTATTTCTTCTTATTTTTAGGTTGATTATAATTTAATAATGCCGAAATAAAAGTAATTATTGTGTTCGTTGCTTAATATTAACATAATCCTACTAAAGAAATCCCTTTGCCAAAGAACTGTCTACTCGCATGTAAATATATGTTGTACCTAAATTTCGTCACAGCATGATAACTATAGGGGTGGAATTACACATAGTAGAGATAACGCAATAGAGATAATGTCTTTTACTAATTAATATGGGGAGATTATGGTAATGGAGAATTGGGGGAAGCAGAGAGCAATGACAAAATGAATATACACGTATGCGGGCTTAGGTAGGAGAAAAGTTTCGAATCAACTATTTATACATCGTTTAACAAATGTATATATAAGATGGCAATCAAACAGAGAATCCCTAAACCTGAAATGGAAGTCGACGTAAAATGTGGAATGCTAAGGTAACGGAATTCCCACTTAAAAGCAAAATTAGGAATGGTGATGCGGCCGAGACCAAAAAGTCTTGAGAATTTGTATCTCTCGCCGAGGCCAGAGAATGTTTTGTCTCATGCCTACGAGACGAGAGGTAGGCTGCTCTCATCTCGTTTCGTCTTAATCGCATGACTAATTTGAGAATGCTAGAAAAGTTCTAAGAGATGCAGATGCTATAAAAGCCAAAGAAGTTTAAGTCAATCGAATGTAAAATAGGAAAAACATTATAAAGCAGTTGTTTTATAAGACATTTTAGCGCACTTGTTCGCTACAAAAATTGCCAGTTCCTAGTTTGTTTAAACCGTATATTATTATACTAGTACTCTAATATACTGTTATTTAATAAACTTTAAAATTCCCAAACCGCCATGAAGAATGTTTTATTTTGTGCGTAAATATTAGTGTACAAAGCAAAACCACATACTGCATACTACTGAGCAAGTAGTTGACGGTATTAATATTGAAATGCTCCTATATGCCGTTCCTTTTCTGTTGCCTTATCTTACTTTTATAATAAATAAATGCATAATAACACATCAATATCCAAAAGGATGGAAAACGGCTAATATTTTATCAATTCTCAACATTTCCAACCCCTCAGAAATTTCTCACTTTAATATTTAATATTTAATATCTACCACAAATGAATAATTGCTGCTCAATAATATTCTACCTGTTACTCAGTCTGGTTTTCGTAAGGACCACAGTACAACAACAGCTCTGCTCTCAATTACTGATGACCTTTACAGAGCTTATGACGACAACAAGAGCTCCGTCTTGATTCTTCTCGATTACAGCAAGGCATTCGATACAGCGCGGTGTTTTAAAAGACTAAAAGACCCCCTATGATGATGCCAAGTACAAAATGCAAGCTACCCCCGGCGAGTAGAAATGCATTTTCAGAATCTCGCACCGATGCCAAATCGGTCTGTCTCACGGATTCTGGGGGGGACAAATCATTGGCAAAATCTACGAAATACTTGAGACTAAATATTACAACCTATAATGCACGATCACTACTCTCGGACGAAAGACTGATAGAACTGGAACTAGAACTGAACAATGTAAAATGGGATATTGTTGGGCTCTGCGAGGTGAGGAGACGAGGAGAACAGTACACTAACCTAAAGTCAGGACATCACTTTTACCATGCGGGCGAGGATGACAGCTCTATGGGAGGAACCGGCTTTCTAGTGCACAAACGTCACTGCAAGAACATACTATCCATAAGGAATGTGTCCACGAGGGTGATTTATATGGTTCTGAAAATAAACACAAGATACCACATTAAAGTAGTACAGGTCTATGCACCTACGTCAGATCACCCAGACGAGCAAATTGCTACCTTCTATGACGATATAACGCTGGCTCTACAAGAGCAGAAGACGCATTTTACCATCCTTTGCGGGGACGTCAATGCCAAAATGGGACTAAGAAATTATTTGGATGAGATACCCTTGGGAGACTTTGGGCTCGAGGGCAGAAACGAATGCGGTGAAACATTGCTTGGGTTTTTGCTACAAAATAATATTTTCCAAATGAACAGCTTCTTTAAGAAAAAGCCCAGTAGAAGATGGACCTGGGAAAGTGCAGACGGCCGCACCAAAAACGAAATAGCCTTTTTATAATAACAGGTAAAAAGCAAATAGTCAAAGACGTGTCAGTACTAAACATAGTGAGAACTTGCAGCGACCACAGAATGATACGTGCTAAAATAGTACTCGACTTAGGTAAAGAAAGACACAGGATGATCAGAAAGGCCAAGAACAAAACGTGGGCGTACCCTAGGGATGTATTGGGGTTCGAAGAGCACATCACAAACCTACTGGAAAACCAAGATCAACACCAAGATGTTGACACCATGAACGACTCCATTGTAACAGTTATACAAAAAAGCCAAACTCGGTACTGCCCAAAAACTAAAAGAGATGAAAAAATCAGCCAAAACAACCACACAACTGATCCAGAAAAGAAGGGAAATGCGAAGCCGTGATTCTACCACGAATGAAGAAATGAGAGAAATCAATAAACAAATGTCAAAGGCCATAAAAAGATATATCAGATCTTGTAACAAAGAGAAGATCGAGCAAACTATAGCGAACAACAAAAGCTTGAAAGTCATGCGAAGAAGCTTGGGGACCGGAAGGAAAGAAATGACCAAAATCAGATACCGGCAAGGAAGATTAATAACGAACAGAGAAGAAATCCTGAAGGCTGTTGAGAATTTCTACCACCTGCTGTATAAAAGTAATAGGGAGGATATTACAAATAGGGATTCAGAGCCCGATACTCTATCAACTGAAAAAGGCATTATAAATCAAGGCTCGGAAGAAATGCCAGGTATCACGCTGGAAGAGATTGAATTTGCGCTAAGAAAGACCAAAAATAACAGAGCACCCGGAGAAGATACGGTGGCGGCGGACGCAATTAAGATCGGGGGTCCCTGTCTGCTCCAAAAGATAAAGGTCCTATTCAATCTCTGTTTACACAACAGCACAATACCCAGCAGATGGCACAGCGCTATTGTAATACTGTTCCACAAAAAGGGAGATGCAGCCGATCTAGAAAACTACAGACCAATAAGCCTATTAAATCACCTCTATAAGCTTTTCACAAGAATAATTATCACCAGACTAGAAAGCAAATTGAACCTCTATCAGCCGTTAGAACAAGCCGGATTCGGAGCCGGTTTTGGAACCAACGACCACCTACAAGCCATTAGAGTGCTGATTGAGAAATCGATCGAATACAACAGGCCATTGGTTCTGGCCTTTGTTGACTTCCATAAGGCCTTCGACACTATCGAGATATGCGCAGTCTTGGAAGCACTGCGGGAATGTCGCATCGATAATCGATACTCTAAGTTAATATATAACTTCTATAAAAACGCAACATTGGTGGTAAAGCTGCATGACAATACGAAACAGATCCCGATTGGTAGAGGTGTGAGACAGGGAGATACGATGTCTCCAAAATTGTTTACTACAGTCATAGAATATGCGTTTAAAAGACTGGATTGGGAAGGAAAGGGTATAAATATCGACGGTCGAAGGCTGACAAACCTGCGGTTTGCGGATGACATAGTGCTGACCGCTGAAAATCTCGGGGACATTAAGCTAATGCTGCAGGAGCTTAAGGACGTGTGTGCTGCAGTAGGTCTAGAAATCAGTTTCTCTAAAACAAAATTCATGACAAATCTGGTTCCTAGTGGAAACATAGTTATAGAGGATAAAGAAATAAAACTAGCGGATAAATATACATATCTTGGTCACGAAATCCGAATCTCAAGAGACAACCAGACATGTGAACTAGGGAGAAGAATAACCCTCTCTTGGGCAGCCTTTGGAAAACCTAGAGACGTGTTTAAGAGCGATCTACTTATATGTCTAAAAAGAAAAGTCTTCAATCAGTGTGTACTACCGGTCATGACCTATGGGGCTGAAACACTAACTTTGACCATAACATCTTCAAATAGGCTTAGAACAGCTCAGCGCAAGATCGATGCTTGGAGTGTCTCTAAGAGATCATGTAAGAAATGAAGATCTACGCCGAAGAACAGGAGTCACTGACGTAATATCTCGCATCGTCAGACTCAAATGGAACTGGGCTGGACACGTGGCCCGGTCGACAGATGGAAGATGGACGAAAGGACTGCTGGAATGGAGACCCCGAGCCAATGAAGACCCCCAACTCGGTGGACGGATGACATAAAGAGAGTCGCCACAAATTGGATCCAGGCAGCTCAAGACAGAAAGAAGTGGGCAGAAATAGGGGAGGCCTATGTCCAGCAGTGGACACAAAGGGCTAGGTGATGATAATTCGATACTCTGGATCATGTCATATTGAACACCAAATTGAGATACTTTGAACTAGGAGACGGTGCTTTGACGTTTTTTAGTAATTATTTTAAAAACCGTCAACAAAAATCAACATTTGGTGGAGTTTGCTTTAATTATCTTTCAGTTAATAGGGGTGTCGCTCAGGGTAGCCATCTAGGTCCGCTAATTTTTACTGTTTATACGGCTGATTTTCCTCAGCTTCTGAAGCACTGTAGTATTCATCAGTATGCTGACGACACCCAGCTCCTTTTTTCTTTTAATTCTGATCAAACTGATCATGCCACAGAAGATATTAATATAGATCTTCGATTGATGTCCAGGATCTCGAATGTTCATGGTCTCATTTTAAATTAAACTAAAACACAACTCATGGTTGTCGATAGAAAAAAGAATCTCATTAATTTGAGAGTGAGGCTCAATGAAGTTTTGCTGCAGCCAACGCCTGTTTGTAAGAATCTTGGTGTATTGTTGGAAAACGAATTAAGATTTAGCAGTCATATACAGTCAATTATTCAAAAATCAATTTTAAAATTAAAATTGCTTTACGTTCACAAAGGCATTCTTGCCCCGAATATTAAATTGAAATTGACGGACTCTTTCACATAATAAATTATTGCAATATAGTTTATTGGCCGAGTTTAACCCAACATGACAAAAATAGTTTACAAATGATACAAAATTCTTGTCTAAGATTTTCGTTTAATCTTCGTAAAATTTGATCATATTTCGCAACAGTTTTCTGCTTCTAATTGGTTTAATATTCAGGAAAGATTTGAAGTGATCCAAACCCAAAGACCGATATATTTATTTAACAGACTGATCACCGGCGCGGATGTCCACTCACGTATGACCCATCACAAGCACTTGATTAGTATTCTTAAGCTTCCAACGTTTATTTTTTTACAATGTAGCCAGCCTCTTCAATTCATTCCCGACCTCAGTTAAGCGAGCCTCCTCTCTCGAATCGTTTACTCGCTTATTAAAATTGCATATAAAAAGTAAGAGAGATCGATAATATGTTTTTAATTTACTGCATATCATATAGATGTAATATTGGTTTATAATAATATTTATTTCTTTATTGTGAAATCATTTTTGTAACTATCCCTCTTCCGGGTGCTTGTATGAGCAGCTAAGCTGAATACCGCCACCAATTTCACACAATTGATTGAATGTTTTATTTTTTGTAATATAAAGGCATTTTTATTTATTTATTTACTGCCTAAATTTAATTTAGGTTATAAGTTTTATAATATACGATTCAAATGAGCTAGGAAGTGACAATTTCATAGCGAACCAGTGCGCTTAAACGTCTTATAAATCGAATACTTTACAACTTTTAACCCATTTTAATTTTTTATGTTTAAAAAAAATACATTTCTTTTACGAAATATTCTCGCGAAAGACATTAGCATTTCAAGGTTGGGAACAAACTTGAATGTTAACCATCTCAAACTCACTCTTTTAATCTATGTGTCATTTTCTTTACATAAAAATCACGTATTCATGTACTCCACAAAAGACGAAAAGTGACCGTGATACGTCAAAAATTGTGTTACCAACGTTATGAATGAAAAAAAATGGAATATTCTCATTACAGAACGCATTTGCGTTTCGTAATGGTTTCAGTAGAAATGCAAAAAATATATATATTTCGCCTGTGAAGTAAAAGCAATAATTACTCTCGACGCTTTATTCCTTATGCTTGAAATGAGTTCACAACTCCATTAATTTTCAATTTTATACTATTAAAATTCGCATGGCAAATTTAAAATTCCGTTTTAATTTCACCTGGAGCGACCGGCCGAACAAAAAAGAACTTTCCAACTCATATTAAAGCAAACCGAAAACAGA
>MU182454.1:122444-158826 GCA_016904865.1 Pissodes strobi | reverse complement strand
GTTTGATTAAATTCAGTAAAGAAAGGAGTTCGAGTTAAATTTACACAAGCGCAAGAAGTTTTGTTACATATTTACTCATAGTTAACCTGATGTAAATTAATTAGTTTTATGTATGAAAAGATGAATGTTTGAAAATAGTCAGAAAAAACATTTTATATATTGATCATATTTAATGCAAATTAAACCCTGCATTATTAAAGTGCCTAATACCTAAAGTACATGTTTCAATTCACACCCTATGAATACAATCCCACCAACCTATGGTAATACAGTTCGCTAATTAAAATGGTTATAAAGTCATAAATGATTTAAAAATTAATTGTTTATACCGACCACCACTACTGATCTGAGTCTACTGTATCCTATAAATGTTACAGAACACGGTTGGTTTAAAAAAGCTCTCAAATATTATAAAAACGTGTGTTAGTTTTTCGATTGATGTTAAGTTAAATAGACAAATTAATGAGAATAAAGCAAATTGAGGATAACAAAATAATATAAGATCAAATTTCATCTAATGCTGATCATCTTCAAGTATTTTTAACTAGTTCTATCTACCAGTTTCGGCTACTGCACATCATCTTCGGAGATTTAGGCAAGCCAATACTGCCAATACTGATCATCCTCATGAAATTAGACCAAGTGTTGACAGATACTGATCATCTTCATGGATTTAGACAAGGGTTCGGCTAAAGTTAGGCATATTCAAGGATTTAGAACTAGTTTTGATTTAAGTGATACATCTTCGATGATTATACCAAGTTTCGTCTAATGTAAAACATCTTCAGGGAATTAGACCAGGTTTGGAATTAGGTAAGACATCTTCACGGATTTTGAATCGGCTTTGGGCAATATAAGATATCTTCAGGAAATTAGATCGGGTTTCGGTTTAAAGTCAGAAAGGTTGAATCGGTTAATCCAATATAAGACATCTTCAATTTTTGGCTATTGCCGATCATTTTCAATGATTTTTAAATAGTTTTAGATAATGAGACACCGGTCAATACTGATCATATTCAGAGATTTAGAGAAGGTTTTAACTAATTCTCAATATCTTCAGGATTTGGACCATGTTTCAGCTAGTGCGGATCATCTCCATGGATTTTGAAATGGTACTTAAATTTCATGCGGAAAAATTACTGGAAAAAATTATTTGGCTATGCACATCAATGCATAAATGGAATTTAAATGCGGGCGGGAGATCCCTTGAACGTAGGCCACTAGTCTGGGCATATTGTCTGCCTGCTCACATGCCAATTCAGACCGGTAGCCCGGTCTCCCTAGCGAAGACACGCAGCTGCCTCCACTCGACCTTTGCTAGGTTCTCCGGGTTCGGCACGTAGCTTCCGAAGTGCACCTCTCTTATCCTGGCCAATGCTCGGCAAGAACATGAATGGACGATTCCTTGTTCTCCAAGCGCCACCTTTACTCCTAGAGTAGTTCGCTATAGATTTTGGTCCGCACATTCATTGCGTTCCTTAGGATAGCGGCAGCCATAATGTGTACCATAATGTTTTAGTGCATGACTGTATACCTACTACAGGCTCAGGTTCTTTTAGATGCATTGGGAAATCCTGTTGTGCCAGATAATCGACCTTCTCATTCATTTGGACATTCGAGTGTCCCGGTTGCAAAATAATATAATATAAAACATTTCAGTTTAACGAAAATCTACTTATAAAGAATTTTCGCGGGAAACTCATTGTGTTTTTGTACCCAGACAAACGTTTAGTGTATATCGTAAAAATAATTGTCATGTAACTGATTTCCGTTATTCTAATAGACACAAAATTATTCGCCCAGCTATGCTTTGGTTAACACCACCACGTACTGGTGTTAATTTGCCGCGCTTCCTATCATCTACGAGAAATAATATCTGGGATAGTTCATGATTAAAACGACACACTTTATAATGTCATTTTATTCTATAATCCAAACTAACCATATTACATAGTAGCTATCACCATAATGATGTCATCTAAGTGATGCGAACTAGCCTTCTTTTAAAAGATTAAAGTCAAAAAATATATCAATAATTGAATATAAAAATCTACATGTGGTGTCAACAATCAGCTGGTTTAAGTTTACTGAGTGCAGCTTCAAAGCGACCTTACAAGTAGTTTAAAAATATCATCACGTTGAACTACATCACTGTCTTTGTATTTTACATTAGCAATGATAAATCGACCTTTCTTAGACGTCCTTTTAACTTACACAGTGCGACGATCGAGCTAGATTGAACGTCTGTTCAACGTCCAATCATGGATAATCGACGTATTTGACCTATATTTCTACCTGTAATCGACGTCATATCGACCTACTTAGGTCTATTATTGTACCAAAAACTAAGTTAATTATAAATAGAGTACAATATAAACTGTTTAGATTTTGTTAAACCTCTAAAAAATTAGGTAAGTGTTAATGTAACTTACTTAGTTGTTCTAATACCACGTTAACTGGCTTGCAGTAGAATCGCCTATAAGAAAATTAAATCTGTCCTTACCTTGTGTACCGGATACACATGTGCTTTCATGAATATAACAGAAACCAACTGTCCAATATGGAACGGAATTACAGGGAGCTTGTATAATCAGTTTCTGCTGTAATTTCTGAAATTATTACAACATTATAACACATAATAATATTTATAAATAATACGAAGACATTAATAATAATAATTAAATAATATATGCGCCTATGAGCCTATCCAAATTTTTATTAAAAACTGGACGCCCCTGGACCACGACGAACAATCATTGTGACAACCTAGCGGAGTAAAATACAAACGAAAATCCAGGGTCGGATCATAAATAATCGCCCTGCATGTAAATGAGGACAATAACATTATTGTAAAATGCAAATTGGCCAACGAGAATCCATTACGGGCCAAATAATACGCCGTATTGCCCTTCCTTTTGGGAATATTAGAAGGGGGAAATGCACATCATCTAGCTAAATCAGAGGTGGGATTTAGGAGAAAAATTCGTTATAAACGAGTCGAGGTCGGGGTTTATGATCGTTTGTTTCGCAACTTGGACGGAAAGAAAAAGAAAGCAATTAGTGTACTAATTTGTGTCCTGATGACAAAAAAATAACCATAGGTCAGATTTCAGCAACTTATATCCGACATTATGACATTTACAAGATTATGGGCCTGTATGTCTTTGGTGTGTGGTCCGATACTCCACCTTCTTTTGGCGAATATATAAACCAAAGCAACAAAATAGGATATATATGTCATACAGTCCTAATGATCTGTTTGGTTGAAATTCATCCATATTTTATCTAATCTTGACGACTTTGGTTTCCAGATGGCTTTTATTGGGCTTAAGTGATTATAACGCTGTTGTGATTGAGTTCGAAAATGTGCCTCTATGAGCAGTTTTAGACTTTATGTATAATAGCCTATACCTTACTGATAATTTTTGCAACTTTGACAGTATATAGAATCTAACGTGAAACAACATATGGTAGCACATCAAAAGAATCAAGAGCAGCAAGAGTCCACGGACAGCCCACCGATCAAAGTGACGAGAGACGGCATGGAAAGCATCATCACAGACAAGGCAGAGAAAGGCGGACACGTTCATGGAATACTTCGCCAACATCAGCAGCCTAACAGAGAATCTATCAGATGACAGGACACGAAGAAGAGTTCAAAGGACAACAAACGAGATCGAAGCGCTGCCGCCACAGAACACGAACAGGATAATCAGGAGCCCCCGGGAACTGGAGAGGATCATCAGGAGGGCCAGGCCATACAAAGCACCAGGACCGGACAGAGTAGTCATGAAGGTTGCCAAGTTCCTGCCAAACAAATCCCTTGTCCAGCTGACGTACATCATCAACGCCACCATCAGACTACACTACTTCTCGAGGGCATGGAAAACAGCCAGGATCATCGTCATCTCCAAACCAGGAAAGGACAGAACACAAACAGCGTCGTACAGGCCAATATCACTGCTACCCACCCTAGGAAAATCTACGAAAGAGTGCTCAGCAAAAGGATCAACGCGAAACCCCAAACACTAGGAACCATCTTACCTGAACAATTCGGATTCCAGCGACGGAAATCGACAGCCATGCAACTTTGCTGTCATTGCGTGGTCCCAATGACAGCAAACAATACCAAGAAGACGACAACAGCTGCAATCCTGGATCCAGAGAAGGCATACGACACAGTATGGAGAGAAGCCATGGCCACCAAGATGCACGAAGCAGGAATCGCACCGGCAATCACGAAGATCGTCATGAGCTACCTAAAGGACAGGACAACAACAACACTGATCAATGGGACAGAATCAAGGACAAGGACAATAAGGCAGGAACTCCTCCAAGGAAGCGTGATACCGCCGACGCTGTTCAACATCTACATCAACGACGTACCAAGGAAGCAGAACAACCAGATAGCACTCTTCGCAGACGACGTAGCAGTATACACATCACCCACGCAACAGGTATCGGCAACACAGCGAATAGAACAACACGTCAGGACGATAGCGGACTACTTCAAGAAGATGGAAGTTGAAGATAAGCGAGACCAAAATGCAACTAATCAACTTCAACCAGAAGCGCAGGAGAGAAAGGACACACATCACGATCAACGGGACACGGATCGAGGACATGGACTCCGTCAAGTACCTAGGAGCCACACTGGACAAGAAGCTGACGTTCAAGGACCACATACAAGGAACCAGGAGGAAAGCAGGAATAGCAGCCAGCGCAATTTTCTCATACATCACTCCACAGTCAAGACTAGACAAGGACATCAAGATCAGACTGTACAACACATACGTTAGGCTAATCAACACCGGTTTGGAGCTCCGCCGCGAAGACCTACAAGGAGAAGTTACACACGTTGGAAGACAAGATGCTACGCACAATCATGAACTACAGATGGAAAAATTTCAAGACTACAAGGACACTGTACAGGGAACCCGGAGCAAGACCGCTAGAACAGAGACTGCAGGAGCAAGCGACGAAATTCTTCAGGTACACGACGAGGACACATGAACTAACCAGGAGCATAGGAACGATGACCTTAGAGGAAATGCCATTCAGGAAAATCCACAAAATGATCCATGAGGCGATGCTATAAAAATCAGGAACAAGGACTAGGACACTAAGACGTATATTTCCGGCAAAACAGGTAGTTGCTGCCAGACGCTAGACACTGAAAACATAAGACAGGAAAGTGCAAGCTCTTTGGCTCTAAGTGATGAAAAGTTTCAATTTCAAAAACAGTTAGAAATAGGCATAGGATATTATTCATAAAATATATCTGACGTTCAGAGACCGTTGTCAATCCCCAAAGAAGTATCGGGCGTTCTTGCCAGAAAAAAAAATCCCAATATACGCCGGGACTCAGGCCGGGGGAACCGGATGTTCATGTGGGACCATTTTTGTCTGTGCAGTTCAAGATTATACCCCATCTTAGCATGTGCCTTTTGTAAAGTTCGAGGATTTCCGGGTGTTGCCCCCTAATCGTGTTGGCAAATTGCCTTGCAGCAGGGCCATGAATAAAACAAGAAGTTGTAGTAGGAATGCAAACTTAACGATTGGCATTCGATGGAAACAATCGTGTATTTGAAGAATACAATACATCTTCATTATATCATCTCCTCCCACGTAGGATCCGTTCCAATGGTTTGGACATAAGATATGCTACCTTCTCACTGTAATCCTAAACTTGTCAATGGCACGTGAAGGATCCCTGTACTCCGGCCGTTCTGATGAATGTAGGTTCATTGATTTTTTTGTATTTTCCAATATTAATTCGACTGTAAGATCGCTGTTGTTTTTCTGGTGTCTGACGGAGAGCATATCTTCGATTTAATTTATTTTCAGATTTCCTTTCTGTTAAAGTCTAAGATTAATAAAAATATAATAGACTAATTTCTTGTATTCATAGTGCTTTCCTACATTATGTGGTGTGCGTTAACCGGCCAGTAAGCTATTCATAATTTTCTACCAAATTACGTAAGGTATAAAAGTCATGAAAAAATAAAAATAATTTATAAAATGTTGAATAACCATTTTTCTTTTATTTTATTGCAGACGACGAGTTAAAAATTGACAAAAAGGAAGTTCGAAAATAAATTAAATCGAAGATTTGCTCTCAGTCAGAAAATACAAAAGCAACAGCCAACTTACAGTCGAATTAATATTGGAAAAGCCAATTTTCGTTTTCTGCATTTAATTGACGTTGTCTATTATTAAAATGAACCGAGAAAGGGGCTCTTGTCAGTCCTTTCTATTAGACGGACGGATAGCAGTTTCGCCGCTTTACTTCAAGAAGCTTTTTATTTGTTTGATATCGCTTCTTTATTTTTTAATTTTGGATCCCTTGAATAGGACGATAACAGAGAAAATTGCGTGTTCATTCAAACGGGCATAATTTCGTAAACGTGCTTAAAATTTAATGGCAATAATGAACTGTGTAAAGGGCCATTAACTTAACGGTTCGAGAAAATGAAATATGAATTTGCTATGTTTGTGATAATGGAAATTTGGTACGCATCATATCATGAGTTTTCGATTAGAGTGGGAGCCTTAGGTAACCATAAAAAGTTAAAAAGGTACTACCCGAGTTCATAAAGAAAGCACCTAAGAAAGCACCTATTATGACATGCGAATTCTTAAAATAAGGGCTTAAATCAATACAATGGGAACCTATTTAAGCCTTGGTTTTAAGCATTTACACGTCACACTAGGTGCTTTCTTGAGACGATAGAATTTCCGTTCCAAAATTGCATCATCAGAACCGATACCAAAGAGGAAAGAAACATGGATATCGATTATATGGGTACAAAGTTAGACATAACATAGTATAATTTTATACGATGTAATCTAGAGATTAAAAAAATTGTAATTATGTTTTCAGTCATACCAGCATTAAGAAATATCTGTTATTCTTTCAATCCAACTTCTTCTTCTTCTTACTCTATTTTTAGGCAAATTGCCTGTTCATTCTTCGCAGCGTGCCTTCAGTTCAATCAATGGCAAGATTGTCGCACCACCTTTTTCGTCGCCTTCCCATACTTCTTCTCCCCAGTGGTGATTTGTCTCGTGCTATCCTTACTATTCTCCCTTCGTCCATTCGACTTATGTGTTCGTCCCAATCGTGCTTTCTGTTCAAGACCCATTCATTTACATTCTCCACCCTGCATGTTCTCCTTATGTCTTCGCTACGTTCTCTGTCTAGTAGCGTTTTCCCAGTAATTTTTCTTAGAACCTTCATCTCGCTTGTTTTTAAGAGCCTTTTAGTTTTAGTTGTATCCGGTCGGGTCTCTGCTGTATAGGTCATTATGGGTCTGATGACAGTTTTGTATATTCTTGACTTGACTTCAATATCTATATATTTGTTTTTCCATATAGTGTCGTTTAAACATTCCGCTACTTTTGGTGCTTTTGTTGTTTGCTGACTGACCTCTGTGTCAATATCACCATATCCGGATAGTTCTATACCGAGATATTTGAACTTAATTTAATGCTGTATTATTTTGTCGTTAACGACAATATTGCACCTTAAAGGAATTTTGGACGTTGTCAGGCATTTTGTTTTGGAGGCTGAAATTATCATATTGAGGGACTTTGCCGTACAATTGAAGCGATATAGCAGTCTTTGGAGGTCGTCTTCGTTTTCTGCCACTAGCTCGGCGTCGTCGGCATAGCACAGAACTGTAATGTTGTATCCACTCAGGCTCCTTACTTGTCTTATTTTTTCATCCATAATTATGTAAAAAAGGAGTGGGCTTAGTGAGTCGCCCTGTAGTATTCCCTTTACTACAGGAATTGGTTCAGTGAGGTCCCCATGTATCTTGGCCTGGATTTTGTTGGCGCTGTATAAGTTCTCTATGACTTTGATTAGGTTATGGGGTACTTGTCTGTCATATAGTAAGTGTACAACTTTCTGCAGATCTATGAAGCACATGTAGGCTGGTTTGTTGTATTCGATCGACTTCTCTGCGATCTGTCTTATAACAAAGAACGCATCAGTACATGATCGTCCCGTTCTGAATCCTTGTTGTTCATCTGATAGGGATATGATATTGTTTATTTTGTTTGTTATTATTTTTGTTGTTAGTTTTAATGCTGTGCTGAGTAGGTTTATGCCTCTGTAGTTATCTGGTATTTTTCGATCCCCCCTTTTGAACATAAGAATAGTGGTACTTGTTCGCCATTCGTCTGGTATTCTGTGGTAGGCAAAGATATTTTTAATCAGTCTGGTTAGTTGTTGGATGAGCTTGTTACAAGACAACTTGTATTTTTTACAATAAAATTTGATTGCTTAATTTTGTTACAATAAAAGCCAATTTGTTACAAGAAAAGCCAATATGTTAAGATAAACTTTGATTTGTTAAGATAGAATTTTAATTGCCTTATTATAATTACTATAATTCAAATAAAAAGCCAATTTGTTACTATAAACACTATAAATGCACTTTTCTTTAAATTATTACTTTAATTTACTAGAAATTTAAACTGAATAATAGCTCAGGGTGTATGGGTAAGGAGCATGCTTATGAAAGTTTATTTCTGAGTGGTGTTGTTGAGAAAAGGTGCAAAATAAAAGATTAGAAATTTCAAAAAAAAACAATTTATATTCTATTTCCTTCTAACAAAAATAAGGGTTAATTCTGTTGAACCTTCCTGGTGATAACTGCCCTTTAATCACCTTATGCTTCCTCCGAGCTTCCTGGAGAGGGTTCCTGGAACCTGCTGCAGTGCCCAGGATCTGTCCGGTGACGTCACTGGAAGCTGACCTGGTAGGCCGAGTGCGTGTGGACTCAGTAGCATGAAAAAAAAAACAGTACAAGGCAGTTAAAGAGTTCACCAAGAATGTTGTTTCAACTTGGCGGAGAGCGTTGCTTGTCTTAGCTTTGGTTTTTAATATAAAGATTGGCAAGAGATAGCTAGAAATAATTCTTCTCAATTAACAATGCTGAAAAATGCCAAAACACTTTGAAGAAAAATTATGATATATAATTTAATTAAATATGCCTCCACCAATTTGCACAGAATTGTTTAGACTATAGACAATAACTATGGTTTTAAATTAAACAGTGAACTGATTAAAAATAATAAATAAAATAAATAGCTGTTTTAGCTGAGAAAGATTGTGATGAACAATATTTCAATAAAAAAACAATTACAGTAATCAGGTATAAACAAAAGTGAAATCGATAAATTTAAACAGATAATCAAAATGCAATCATTGCCTGAAAGCTATTTTCTAACTCAAAAATCAGTTCAATTCAAAAATAAAGGTAATGACAAATTTAAATAGAAATAGAGAAATAAAACAAACAAACAATTATGATCTTGTACCGACCACGATCGAGAAGGGCTTGAGAAGGTGCTCTTTAAATAACCAAGTGACGATAAAATGCTTATGTAGGCCGAATAATAACTAACTTAGCTTAACTCTGATTCCCCATATAACTCATAACACCCGATAACGATACCAGAGAAAATTAGACTGAGTTTCCCACACTATAGACAGTTTTGGTTACTAATTTCTAAAAATGCTTCCTCTAACTAGAACCTAAATAATGTGAACTCTACAGGCCACTTTGATCGATTCTTTAGTTGGGTTGCTAAACTAAATCCGAAATTCAATAACCCTGCTCTTGTAGGATCAAGTCCTTTTTTGTTCTCTAAGAACCTTAAGCTCCAAAAAAACCACTATCCCACATATGCCCTACACACAAAAACATACCCACGGCGAAAGACAACGTGGTATGTGTGAAACGATAGTAGATAGATATCAGATATTCACGAGCTTATTTAATATACACATGGCAAAAGACAACGTGGTATGTGTAACGATAGTAGGCAGATATCAGAGATTCGCACGCTTAGCAGCTTTATTCTGCCCACAGACTTTTCGATAGAGAAAACTTGAAATAAAAATCAGGTAACGCAAAAAATAAAGAAAATGTTAAGCCCTACCTTCTCACAACCTCTCACACTGTTCGTCGGTACAATAGATTTTTCAAAAATCCTGTCCTACCTTTCCATCAGAACAACATCTCAAAAAAAATTGCACCGCGCGCAGTCGTGACAAATATTTCACCTTTTTCCACCGTAAGAAGCAACCGATCTTTAAGCATAAAATCTGAACTGCATATTTGAAATTATTTATCAATTTTAAATAATATATTCTACTGCTGTATTTACGTAGATTCAACCCATAATATTAATTTTCATTTTATATTAACTAGATAATTATCGACTGGTATATTTAAAAGACAAAAATTAGTTTTAAATGAACTTGATGGGCAACATAAAAATTCACTATTTATTAATGTTTTCGTACTATTTAATGCGGAATTTTCCACACTGTTGCTACCAGGTCGGTTCAGACAGTAATTCAAAATAGGTTGAACAACCTGATGTTACGGAATTGTTAAAATTACCGTAACAAGCTCTTGTCCACCGTACTTGAGCAGTTCGTTTGGGATGTTGTCTGGTCGAGGACTTTTTTTTAATTGTCGGAGCACCGATTCTATGTCTTTACTTTCTATTTGTATGTCTTCGTTAGTGATTATAACTGGTGTGTTATTCTGCGCCATTGCGTCTTCCTCCTTGCTGTACAGTTTTGTGAGATATTCAACCCAGGTTTCCTTTGTTATATGTTTAGGTTCAATTAATTCGTTGGTCTCTTTTCTTGCCAACTTAAAACACAATAATCTTTCATAAATTGTGATGCAACAGTGCGACCAACTGTTAGGTATAGAAACATTGTCAGAGTAGGTTTAAAAATTACTTTACAAAGAGTAACTATAGAAACCCCAGCTTTCGAATAATTAAATTATGAAATTTTCTGTGGAAAGGTAAGTATCATAATATGGCCCTTTGCTGCAGATTTATAAAACGGTTAACTGCCTGCCACTGGTCGTCAGAAGAAAAAGCAAACTGCGGACTTTAATCAGAAGAAGGATACCCTGTACAATGTGACATGTGTATATTCGATTACAAGTGGTCTCATTTGCTTTCAGGGTAATATCATATCAAAAGTTAAGAAAGATCTAGCAAGATGTTTATGTATGCGTTAAGGGTGTTTAGGATAAAAAATTTTAATATTATTAAAAAATGGGTTTATCTTAGACAAATTTGAGACCACTTTAGGTACATATTTTTCAGTTTTAGTGTAAGTACCAATTATCCAAAAAAAAAACAATATTATTAGTTTTTATAAATTAATGCGTGACGAGCCGCGTTTTTAGATAAGGAACTTCCAAAACGGTGTACCTACGTGTATAAAACCAACAAAGGCTGTTTCTACCCTACTAAATGCTTCTTTACTCTTCAGTGATCATAACCACCCAGATAGCGGCATGCAAATAAATGTCTTTTGAAAATATTGACATATACCACGTATAGTTTAAACAAGATTTTTACATTTTAAGTACAAATATTGCAACAAGATGGAAAAAGTGCATAGAAATAAAACCAAATTTCAGAAAATATTTGGTACATGGCTGAACAAGTATATCGTATTTAAAATACATAGTAAGGTATCTACAAATGGGACTAGAGTACTGAATAGAGCTCGTCCATCTTTAAGTTTTGATAATAAATTTTTAAGATCCCAAAGGAAAGATGATTCAGATTTATCAAAAAAAATTAAATAAATCACAATCTCAACCTAAGCGTAAAAGCTGCTGTTGTAGCAGCTAATAAATTCGAAAACATGACCTGTGCCCACTTTTAAAGGAATCTGCGGAAAGTCAGACGAGACCTACAAAGATCAGGCAGTCCTTATCCTCTAAAAACACATACCATTTTGACCTAAAGACGCACTAGCATTCCTTCTTGATAACAATTTGACTAAGCAGCAATATCTCACTATGCTATGCTATGCCTAGAAGATTTTAAAATGTAGAAAATAATGCAGGCAAAATAATGTGACAGGTTTAGCGAACAAAGCATCAGTTCGTTTTAAAGACTTACTACATCATACTCTTAGTAGAATTATTCTGATGTGATATGCAATTTGATGGAGAGTATCGCGCAATCTTCTATGACAGCTACCATGGTCTTGAGCTGCGGCTTTTATGGAAGTTCCGGATAATCACTTCATAAGCAGAATTTTAGCTGCTTATCGAAACCAATAATCCTGGTTACAGTTTTGCCATCTCACAATTTAGATCAGAAAAACCTTTACCAGCGACTGAGACTTAACACTGCAGACAGGAGAAGACTACAACAATTAATCAAGATCTGGAAAAAGTTCGAACTTGGGGCGACAGGAATTTGGCCCAATTTAATGCTGCAATTTAATGCTGGACTACTGGGTGTCTCGGTCAACACAGCAGCAATATGTCCTGGCTTGACCACGTTGCTAACATCGCAAAGTCAGCCTCGCAGAAATTTGGTGCGCTATTTCGCAACAAGAAACTATACCGCAGCAGCTACTCTTGCTCTACAAAGCGCAAATAAGACTGTGCTTAGAGTATTGCTCATACATCTGGGGTGCGACACCGGATCTGGATAGTCTGGAACACCGTAGACATGTGGCCGAGATTTCCCTGTTTTATAGATATTTTCACGGCAGATGTTCTTAAGATTTGGCCCGCATCATCCCGTTCCCAGCAGCACCTGTCAGACAGTCACGACAGACAGATAGAGCGCACCCGTACGTCGTACAACTGTTTAAGAACCGTGTCAATCAACATCTTTGCACACACACCGCTCGTCGCGTGCAATAGGCCCGTTTAGTGTGTGTACCACTGCCATTAAAAACAAACATATATTTGCTTTCAAAGTGAAAGACTTCTTTTTAAACTGGAATGTCATTTGTATTTGACTCTCATAGATGGCAAACATTGGCTGTACTGACAGATATTAAATCGTCTCAGGCTTCTCCTATATGTGGTGCAACATCAACCAGTTTTCTAAAATTTACCAATTTTAATTCTACCTAATATCAGTCTCAATTATGGAATTAGCCGGTTACATTGTTTGAATCCGAGTTCACAAATTTATCATGCATCTCGCATAAAGAGTTGAATTAAAGATTTGGCATCTTCGAGGGGAGGCTAACAAAAGAATCAATTAATCTATGAAAATCATCAGTTCAGAAAGGGTTTTACGACAAACAAAGCTTACATGTTAATAAACCAAAGCCGAATTAAGATTCAATCAATGACGGCAATATGGCAAGGTGGGCATTTGAAAATCCGGCAGTATTTGCTGAAATAACAGGAGTTTCTAGGGAACTCGCATGAAAACTTCGTACTATTCTCATCGCATAGCCTGCCAGCTTTCAATCGATATGCATACATTTGAAAGTTATTGAAGTGAAACTTCTTAACGCGCGCCGGGAGTAAAATTTTAACGTCGCGACACGACAAGAGGCCGCGGCCTGCTGCGCTGGCAGCGAAACGAAATTATATTGTGATATCCTTGTTAGTTTACAAGCAAAAAATATGGTACTTGCTCTATTACCTTGTCAAGACATAAGCGAAACTTTAATGAAGAATATTTTTTTTTGAAGTGAAAACTTCTTTAGGCGCGTTTTTTCCTGGGGATTGAATTCAGTAAAGCCGTCACGCGTCACGTTCGGAGCCGTCACGCTTGGATATATTATGTATGACATGTTCCCGTATAGGTAGGGGGCTGAAATTTTCAGGGGATGTAGCCGGGGTAAAAAGAAGATCCTGAACGAAAGCGGGACCCCCCGTTTGGCCAGGGGATGAGGGAGAAGGAAAAATTTTAATAATTAATTTCGGGAGAGCGGGAAGAGGTACGGGGTCGAAATTTTTAAATTTTTTTATAGACCATACGGGGGGACCGGGGTTCTAATTTAAGGGGGGATTTTGGGGGATAAACCCGTTTTTCGCTCGTATCTCTGCAACGAACGCTCAGATCGAAAACTCTGATAAACGATGACCCCGCTTGTTGAAGTTTTCACTTCTATCGTGTGGTCTTAAGCACACGCAATTTTTTTTGAAGTGAATACTTCCTTGCTTTTTTTTTGTGGGGGTTGAATGAGACCAAACCGTCACGCTCGGATATGTAACGTCACGCATCACGCGTCACGCTCCTTCTACTGGCATGTTCCCGTATAGGTAGAAGGCCGAATATTTCAGGGGATGTAGCCGGGGTAAAAAGATCCTGGACGAAAACGGGACCCCGTACCCCCCTCCGTTTGGCCAGGGGAGAAGGAAGAAGGAAAAAGTTAAATAATAAATTTCAGGAGAACGGGAAGAGGTACTGGGTCGAAATTTTTATGGTAGGTGCGCCCCATAGGGGGCCACCTTCGACGATACGGGTGGGGGACCTGGACTCTAATTCAAGGGGAGATTTTTTGGGAAAAACCGTTCCTTTATAGGTAGAGGGCTGAAAGTTTCAGAGGATGTAGCCGGGGTAAAACGAAGATCCTGGACGAAAACGGGACCTCGTACCCCTCGTTTGACCAGGGGGGGGGGGGGGAGAAGGAAAACTTAAAAAACTAATTTCGAGAGAACGGGAAGAGGTACGGGGTCGAAATTTTTATTGTAAGTGCGCCCCATGGGGGGCCACCTTAGACCATACGGGGGGGGGGGGCAGGGCTCTAGTTTAAGGGGGGATTTTGGGGGGAAAACCGTTTTTCGGCCGTATCTCTGCAACGAAGGCTCGGATCGAAATTCTGTTGAAGTTTTCACTTCTATCGTGTGGTCTTAAGCACACATTTTTTTTTCTCATTTAGTCCTTCCCCGTACCCCCCGGGCCGTTTGGCCAAGGGAGGAAACAAATTCTGGAAAACTGGTTGCTACTAGTAGGGTACCTGGGAGAAGATGCCGTGGAATCCAGAAATAAGGCTTATAAGCAAGACACACTTCATCATGTAAAAAAATACGATCGTATCAGCAATCTTAAAGATATTTTCTGTAGGGCTTTGGATACTTCTGATTCCATCATTTCAAATTACACTGTTCACTCAAAAAAGTCCAAGCTTAAAACTAAAAAGTTACCAGTTACCTCTTTTAAAACCAATTGATCCCCAAATTCTGGATGGAATTAATACCAAAGTTTTAGAGGAAAACGGTTTTGAGGAATTTGATGACTTACAAGATTTGGAACAGCTGGATTATCTAGAATTAGATTCTGAACTCTAGTTGCTCTTGTTAATTATTTATCTTCGATAGTTTATATTATTAAATATTATTATGAAAATACAAAGTTTTTGAGTTTCTGCGGTTGTGTGCATAGTAGAAAGTACGGAAAATAAAATAAAAATTAAGCGTTGTTGTTCAGTTCTATTTTTTTAATTCCGAATCAATTAATTTGTTTAGGTTACTCACTTAGTTGCCAAACATAATATCCATATAAATCTTCTTGAATTTTTATAAGATTTATATGTTAACTAATTAAACTCAATCACATGTAAGTATACTTTTACTTATAATTGTTTATAAAATCTTATTAGAATCATAATTTTTTGAGATTAAAAGATGTGCGTGCATCTTTTATAATTTATAGATCACATTAAAAATCATATATATTATTAATAGGTTTTGGGCATTATAGATCATAGAAAGAGTAGTGGGATGGAGGGGGTGGCCTGTATTAAAAAATATATTTTGATGTTTTTTCATCGATATGGAATATTTTTGAACATTCCCAATTTTTCCTCGAAGTGAACGGACTGTTTAAAGATGAAAATCTATTTTTTGCCAAGCAATGATCACTTCATAGTGCAGCGTAAAATGGCCTAAAACACAATTTCTACATTTTGAGATTTTCAATCCAACTCGTTCCTCAAATGTGTAACTATACAGGGTAAGCCAAAAGTTTGAACCCGGAAATATCTCAAAAAAGAACAATGCATATATTGAAAATTTTCGACTTAAGGTAGGTATATAGAAGCTCACAGATTTAAAAATATGTTTCAGCGGTATTGCCAGATTTAGCGTTTTTTTCGATGACAATGTAAAGTTTGTTTTATAAATGCAATACTACCAATTTTACATTTTTAATTTACAGTCAATTACAATGAGCTATAAAAGGCAAATTTTCCCCTTCAAACGAGTATTTTCAAACTATTAAGAATCGTAGAGTTTCCAATAACGTAAATAATCGTTACTAACGTTGATATTGTATAACTTAATTGACGACGTATACAACTCCAAATTAAGATCCGATACAACCAGATTTCAATCGAATCCGTATTTATCTCGTTTGATCAATTCCGATCAAAGAATTGGTTGCCAATTACACTTCAATGACCCATTTCTGCTATTTTTCCTGTCTTTGGGGTTGTTTTTGCCTTCATTTTCCTTTGATTTATTATTATAGAAACAAATGTCAAAATTGAAACAAAAGTGTTAACCAGTCAAACAGCTGTTAACTGTCTCTTACAATTCCATTTTAAAATCCCTCTTTATCGCTAACTAATCATTTTCAGATCGTATTTTGCCAATTCAATCTTAAACATTAGAAGAATGGCTTAAAATGTCAGATCAAATCAAAATTTCAATTTGGATCACAACTTATAAGTGGATGATATAGATGCAAGTCTCACGTTGTAGATGTACGTAATCTTTAAATTCATTCTCATACCATGTAAAAATTATTCTTGGTAATATTTTGACATATTATAATTAACCCTTAACTATTATCCTTCTAATAGTAATACATTGCAGCTGTCCACGGGTCAATTTGACCCCCTTTTTTAGGTTGCTAATAAAAAAGCAGTTTGAACAAAATAAACTAATGTATTCACAAAAATGATTAAATAAACATTATTAAGCAAAGTTTGCAGCAAAAAATATCCTAAACACACCTTCGGCAGATTTTATTGAACATTGCTGGCAAACTGGTACTTTGCAGCAATCGCAAATGGTGCGATCGTTTTTCGGTTGACGCAATCTAAGCCTGCTAAAAAACACAATAAGTTTCTGTAATCATCCCGAGTATAGCTGTGGTAAGTTTTCTCAATTCTCGATCCCATGTGAGCTTGGCATAATACACGACCAAGTTTTTTCAGAAAATTCAGTCTGAAAATTTCTTTTCCATTGGCAGCAATTTGATAAATTACTCTGCTGTTGATTGCAGAGATATTCAAGATCATATAAAAAATCAGTCCTACGTGATGTAGAGTAAGTTGAATATTTCTGGTCCATTGCATCAACTTCAGATTTTAAATTTTATATCATTATATAACGATGTTAAATCCGTTTTTTCTTGTTGTGTCATCTACAATATGATCGTTGTGCATTGTCGACAATAAAACCATGGATTTATTTAAAAGATTTGTTATCTTTTATTCTTTTTTACTGTACCAACATAGATAAGCTTAAGACTGAGTTCACCAGTTAACTCCATTGATACGTACCAGTCATCGCCTCTGTTGGTTCCAACCACAGCTATACAACTAAATGAAGTACTGTTACGGTATGCAAAAGTTTGATCGATCACTACATTTTCCGCTGTATATTTCAGAATCATATGTGATTTACATTCTGCTAAAACATGAGAGACACTATGTCTTCGTGTTCGTATTTAAAAGAGACCAGCAGATACAAAAGGCCAAAAGATGCCTCTATTTCAATTTCATTGGTCCATTGGATAAAAACTTATAGAAATAGTGATCTGCCATTTGCTTGCTTGAACATAGTATACTGTCCTAATTTTTGCATTGATATGCACAACAATTTTTTCAAATATCTACGGAGTTTGTCATAAGAAGTTTTCAAGGTTCTAGGTCGGATGAGGGGGGTTTTTGATGAGCCGAACCTTTTAAACCTGTAACTATTTTTGCAATATTAGAACTTCTCGTTTTCCCCTTGATTGAGGGAGACTGTCTTCATTTAGTTTTGTCTTTTCCATACCACGATATTGCTTTCTTTACTCTCGTTCTTCGTCATCATTCACATTCTAATGTGTACTGCAACTGACCAGGTTGTTCATCATCTGGATTTCACTCGATTTCACTATCGGTGTCGTGTTTATTACGTTCTTCAGTCACTTTCGTCGCTCTTGTCAAAAATCAGGTCACATGCAATATGTTTATCGTCAATAACGTTTGTGTCGCTGGTTGATGGTTCATTTGGAACAATTATAATTTCATCAGGCTCATTTATTGAATTCAGATCTTCGCAAAAAGCATTGTACTCAACTATTAGCAATAATTTGGCATCAGACATTAATACGTTTTATGTCATGACTTGAAAAAAAAAGCAGGATATATATTATACACAAAAATATTTATTCACATAAGTAATTAAATAATAAAGAAAAAAAACAATAAAATAACAAACATATCATGTCATAAAATACTTACGATATTACTATTACCGGGTTAATAATTTAACCCACTAGAGCGAAAAAAACTATCAACGAAATTACAGAGACACTGCAATCTTTAGCGTTCGTAATAACCCTCAGAAAGACGAGAATACAATGCATGACGCTCCTCCTCCTGCCGCAAAACACGAGATGTCGCAGGACTCAATATGTTTTGGGTCATTCTGACCAGGCGCCGGTGGTGCCATGTCTAGGGATTTCCCCCGAATCTAGGGATTTTAAGAGATTCAGAGGAGAAAGGGATTTTTTCCCGTTTATTTTTAAAATCTGGGGATTTTTCAATATTCTTATATATGTTGTAGCAACTGAGATTATGTAATTCAAAAATACATTTTTCTTGGTGCATTCTTTGCTAGCACCATCTAGCAAGCAGTAGTTGTAGTTGCTACTAAAATAATTAGATAGCTGGACCGCTAAAACATTTAAATTCGGGGAAGCACATAGGTAGGTACTGAAGAAATAAATGACTTCTGGGAAAAAATTGCAGACTTAAAATCAGGTGACGACTCTCCAATTTGTCCAATCCTGTGTAAATTTAATTTTAATCTGTTTAGTTTACCCCATTCCAGTGCAGCTGTTGAGAGAGTATTCTCCCAGGTGAATTTAAACAAAACGAAAATTCGTAACAAATTGACAGCTAAAACTTTAGTCGGAATTATGCACACCAAAGAATTACTAAAAGATAAAACAGGTTTTAATTTTCCTATTGATTCGGATTTGATTAAGAAAATGAATACATCTATTTATGAAAAATAGCTGTCGCCTGTATTGATATTTTATTTATTATTAATAGTAAAAATGTTAATAATTTATTTATTTTAATCCATGATTAAACGTTATTAGGTATGCTTTGCTTTAATAATAGTACAAATGTTAGGTTAGTTATTTAGTTTAAAGTTTTGTACGAACTTACTTTACATTTTGTTTTAAAATGTTAATAAATTTTTCTTTTTCATACTAGTCTTTTTACCATCTTAACTACCCTAAAATCCAATTTTTCTAAAATAAACATAAAATTAATTTTAATATTCCCATTAACATAGGTTAACAAATAAAAATTGACATTATTGACATTAGGTTTGTTTCTGCAGCGGTTTCAAACCGTCAGAAATAAGCAGACGCATGCGCACTAAGATTTTCCCGTTCTTGCAGATCAAACTGCGATTGCCAACTATTTTATTGCGTGTTTCTGCAGTCCGCCGATCGGATTTAAAACTGATTTGAAACTGTCAGGCAAGTTAGGGATTCCTAGGGGGATTTAAGGTTCTTGTCTAGGGAGAATCAAAATTTTTAGCTGGCAACACTGCCAGGCGCGGTGGGTAGTAGTTAAGGGTTAATCAATGAAGTGCGAAGCATCTTCAGAGCTTATTTTGTGATGGTTTTTCTTTACTCTTACTTTACCTATATTATAAATTTGTTATACCTACCAGTAAAATGTCATCGTTATCCTTAGAGACTATGAACTTTTTAATAAAATTCAAAATCCGACAAAGAATGCAAAATAAAGCACGTAAAATAGGAAAGCACGGAATCCGACACTCTCACAAATCTGAAAACGGAAAATAATTTGGATTATTAATGCATGCAAGGCTATAATACCAGTTGCAGTTTAACTTTTTCAACTGCTTTTAAATCGAGAATATCTTATGGATTTGAATTGTTTACAATAGTTGAGGCCAAAATATATTAACCTTTACAATGGTAACCCATATTTTTATAATATCCAAATCATCTATATGTCATCATTAATCAAAATACCGTCGAAAATTTCATCCATTCTTCGAAGCTTTTTCTCCTCAGTTCAACCTAAAAAATACATTGAATCATAACCATACAAAATATAAACTCTCGGCTTAAGCAACCACAATTTTGGGCTTAACTTTAAACCGGGCAATTTTGTGTGCAAACGCATTTTTAAGATAAACTAGGCTTTATTATAAACCGAGCTTAAAGCACTATGGTCCACATAGAGGGTAAGTCACATAATACCTACACAAATTATAGTATGGGTTTTTATACTTAATTACATTATTACCTAGGTTTAGACGGTTTAGCAAATTAAAGGGGTGAATTTTTATTAAAATGGGGCTCTTACACAGGAGTGGCTACATGTGGATCTGCATAATAAATGCATAAACAGGAACCTCTCTTTCGTTGTTTTTCAAGGTTACTTACCAACAAATCTTGGAAAATCAACTGTGAATGTGATCGCGGATATTTAAAAAACAATTTCTTGCCTCTGTCTTTCGAGTCATAAATCAGAATCAGGCAAAGCGCTAAGACTAAGCGTAAGAAATAATAATAATATTCAGCTATCAGCGCCATCATACGTAATATTCTAAATATGAATTTCAATTTAGAACAGCAGCGTATATTCAATCGTAGGCCACATCCGCCTTTAAAGCCGTGTACACATCACAGGAGGGTTTTCTGCGGATAGGTATCCATCGATTGCTCGCCGCTACCGAATAAAGTTTTCTGTTTTGCCGCGGCCTCTATTCGCCAGAAGCCGAACTAGTGAAATAATATTCTTACTGCGCATCCGAACAGATATTATTAAATCCATTCTGGAAGTTGGCCTAGTTCAGAGGAACCGCAATAGATGTCGCAGTGGATAGTAGTTTAATTTGAAGATTGTGATATTTTATTTGCAAACTGTTTAAAGAAAAATATGAGGCGAATTGATTTTTATAAATATTTGGTCTTTTGATTAATTTTGAATATAATAAGCCTTAGTGAGAATCTTTACACAATGTAAGCAAAAGTGAGTATGTGCCTCGGTAGCGCAGTAGGCAGCGCGTAAGTCTCATAATCTTAAGGTACGTATAAATATGGCGAGCCGCGCGCGAGACGCGCCTGAGCCGCGCCTTCGACGAGCCTAGTTCGTCATATTTATACGGGGCTCGCGAGTCTACCACGAGCCGCTCGAGGGTGTCGGTTTTTAGGATGACCTCAAAGAGATTTTGCGCGTCTAGTGGAACGGGTTCGTGGCAGGTTCGTTGAAGATTTAGTTTGCAACAGCCACGATTATTCTGTCGCACTTCTTCACGCAATCACGATAATTCTAAAGTGAGCTGAAAAGCAAATCCAAAAGTTCGTCGATGGCCCGTGGCATGCGCGTCTCTACTGATGGATACAGGATACTCGCGGCAGGCTCGCGTCGAGCTCGCTGCTCCAATAAAGTTGCAGCGAACCACGAATTTCCAAGAATAGGCTTGGCTCGCGCGCGTCTCGTGCGCGTCTCGCTATATTTATACGCACCTTTAAGGTCGTGAGTTCGATCCTCACCCGGGGCAGTACGTTTTTTTATTTTATTTTTTTTATGGCTTCACAATTCATTCATAATGAATTTTTGGTCTAAATTTATAAATAACCTAATTCATCCACAAATTAATAGATTTTCATCCTTTACTTAACTATAAACTACTTATATTTTTATCAGCATAATATAACTACTATCACTACATGCTCTTCAATGCATAATTACTACTATTAGATATTAAAATGTTAATTAATATTAAGCTGCTAAAAATGTTCTTGAATATAATAGATACCAAAATTGCTCCAAGCCCGGTTTAAATTTAAGCCCACAATTTTGGTTGCTTAGGCCGAGAGTTTATATTTTGTAATTTTGTATGGTTATGATTCAATCTATTTGATAGTGTCTTTTTTAGGTTTGAATTGAAGAGAATAAGCTTCGAAGAATGGATGAAATTTTCGACGATATTTTGATTAATGATGACATAGATGTTTTGGAAGCTTAAATTATGGTTAAGCTTTATATGTCAATAATTTTATTGTGATACCCTGCATCATTTCCACCCAGCGCACTATTGAGTGAGATATAAGTAAGGTAAGGTGGGGTAACTGGGTCATGATTTTACAACGTGAACCTTTGGGCTATACGTTTAAACTTTCTATAGATAAACGCAATTTACCTAAATGAGCTTTACAATATATAAGGGCCTTAACTAAGATATACTTGAAGTATTCAACCAGTAAAAAAATTAAAGTGACAAATAAAATAGCTCAAATTGTGTTTAATTTTTTTTGTATGTCCAGTGGGCCCAGTTACCCCCCTAATTGGGGGTAACTGGACCACTCGTGTTTATTGAGAATATAAATACATTTAGCTCTGCGTAGGGTATCTGGGCCTCTTTTAAAACATTCCTATTTTTAGAAAAAAAATACAGAACTGGAAGTAATTTCATTAAAAATAGGTTAAGCGCTGTTGTAGTGAGATAACCATCATATAAAGAATGAAAAAAAACAATTGAAAACTAGGAAAACGTCTTTTATTAGTAACAAACTATTATACGTTTCAAAAATACTTATAATATGTATAAAATAAAACTGAACTCTAAAGATATACGTATTTCAGTGAATAGGTAACTGAAATTGTATTAGATAAGTGAATTATAACAAAAATAATGACATATCCCTAAAAACAATAATAATAAATGGAACAATAAAAAATATTAAGCATATTAGTTAATGAGATTTGATAAATCTGTTAAATCAGTAGCAAAATAAACCATGTTAGCACACCGTGCTGACTTGCTTGTTAAATGTTGAGATAGTTTACGAACTACCTCAGATTTTTTTTATGTAGGATTGTTCATCTGTATAAATAAATTGCATAGTTTGGCTGTGTCTTTTTCGTATCAATGGAAACAGCCTGCAAAATAAAAAATATAAATAGGTAAAGTATAATAATTATATTTTGAGTTTTAATGATAATATAGTATTCTTTCGTAAACCTTGGCGTAACTGGACCCCTTTGGGGTAACTGGATCCGAAAAGGTCCAGTTGCCCCCGACACGCGGCCCAATTATTTCAAGAAAATATTCGGGGCAACTGGACCACCCGGCTTAAATCAAAACATAAAAACTACGCGGCCCCCAACAGCATAAAATTGGGATTCCTACTTTAACTTTTAAGTACAACTTGTCATAATTACATTAATACTCACAGTGATCAAATTAACTTCACAAACTTGCACCTAAGTTACCCGTTGTTTAAGTTTTAAAACAGAATAAATTTCAATGCGCTCTCGTCAGGAGACCTGGAGGCCATGACAGAAACTGAGGTTAGACTCGTTGTTGCGGGAAGAAGACAGGTTGATACAATGTTGCCAATGCACTAAAAACTAAAACAAAGCCATTTAAAAAGTAATAAAACCATGGCCCAGTTACCTCCTGGGTCCGGTTACCCCACCTTACCTTCTAGTATAACTTAGAGCAATAAAAATTACTTTGGTTGAATGATCTGACCAATTTACACTTAATGAAGTAAAAAAAACGGTTAGAAACCAATACATAAAGCAACTCAAAATTTGAAAAACGATTTCGAAGTATCCACCGAAACATGAAAAACAGTGGATAGCGATCAAGCTCTTTCACATGGAGTCTTCCGTTTTCGGTCTCCAGGCTCAGAGTTAAACGTCATTTTTTCCGGCCTAGACTTTCCGCTAAGATATTAATTTAAAACAAAACTTGATATAGTAGGAGCACCTAAGAGTACGAGTTCCCTAAGAGTAAGCAGACCTTATTGGATCGGCCACATGGCAACACTACGGGATGAAATCAATATGGCGTTTTGTGGTGCTTTGTGTATAAGTGATGTGCAGTGAATTTGATTTTCAGGTAGATTATTAAAATAAAAATATAGTCGTAAGTAATGCAAAATATGCTATTTCGATATAATATTTAACGATGGGTACTTAAGTTTTCATATTCTACGGAAAGATTTGCTGGAAAATATCAATTGGCAGATAAATACAGCGTTGATTAAGCTACAGGTTCACATCCAAATAATTTGGTTTTGTTGATTGCATAACATATTATTATGCATTAGGTACACTATTTCCGAGACTTAGAACGGGGAGATAAGAGTACGCACCCAAAGAGTACGCAAAATTTAAGCGCTTACTCTTTGAAACATAGTTATTTATTATAATTGCTTGATAAAAATACCTTCAATTAAATTATGAATATGAATTTCAGGATAACAAGGTGATCTCAAAATGGGAAAATATAAGACGAAATCAAATCTTGCCTGAAATTTACGCAAGAATTGCTAGACGAAGCGATACTTTTAGAATTGGCCGGGGGGAAAGCAAGCGTTCAGTTGCTATCGCTTTGAATGTTAGCGAGTGCTCTCTAAGAAAAAGACTGAGATTAGGGACTACTCCAGTATCTTTGGGGCGTTTTAAACCAGTTTTTACTCCCGCTCAGGAAAAAAAATTGGCGGATCATATAAGGGATCTTGATAACCGATGTTAGGGCTTGCGCATGAAAGATTTGAAGTTGCTTGCATTCCAGTACGCTGAGTTAAATGAAATAAGCCATAGGTTTAATCCAGAAAAAAAATGGCGGGTAAACACTGGATTAAGGATTGTGCTAAGCGAAACTTATTGTCTCTTAGAGCTACCGCGAAAGCAAGTTTGGCTCGAGCTACTGGATTCAATAAAATCCAGTGCAACAGATTTTTTGATAATCTGAGACAATGTTATGAAAAAACAAAAGCACCAGCTCACCGTATTTTTTATATGGATGAAACAGAGATGTCGACCGTACCTAATAGAATGCCAAAAGTATTTGCGCCTAGATGTAAAACAACCGTTTCAAAAGTAGTTGCAGCAGAGAGAGGGCAGTTAGTTACAGCTCTTTGCTGTATTGGTGCTTCAGGAGTTTGGGTACCGCCAGCTCTTATCTTCCCACGCAAACGGATGAACGATGAGCTCTTTTATGGATGTCCACCTGGAATTTAAAAACTGGTAACTGAATCTGGTTATATGAATTCGGAGCTTTTTATAAGGTGGCTTAGGCATTTCCAAGACTACGCAAAATCGTCAGAACAGGATCCTGTTGTTTTGATTATCGAGAATCATACCTCACATTGTACCCTTGAAGCAATTAGTTTTTGTCGACATAACTTCATAGTTCTTCTATCGTTGCCGCCTCACGGGAGCCACAAAATGCGGCCCCTCGATAAATGTTTTTTTGGCCCTATGAAATCTGCGTTCTCGAATGAATGTGACAAATGGATGATTCAAAACCCAGGTAGACCAGTCTCTCTCAAACAAATGTCTAGCTTATTTCTTGCAGCTTATTCTAAAGTTGCAACGATCCAGATTTGTGAAAAGGCATTTAGTACTACAGGATTGTAACCTTATAACCCAGATAAGTTTACAGATGAGGACTTCGCACCTTCAGAGGTAACTGATCGACCCTTACACACTGAAGGAGCAAATGACACGCCACATGAAATTGAAGATAATGCTGAAGTGTTACCAGGGCTTGAAAAAGTCATAGAAAAATAATTTCAATAAAAAATCCTTACTATCGACTTCAGTGAAGGATCCTAGTGATGATGAAGATAATTTGCCTCTTTCGGTTTTGATAGATAGGTTACATAATGACCCTACCCAGACAAAAATGTACGATGCTAGTATCAAAACACCAATTAAGAACTCTTTTACTGATAGTAGTTGTTTATATAACACGATGTCAGATCCAGGATCTATTCAAGTCAGCCAAAAGATCGAAAATGTAAAGTTTAAACAGTTATCTTCTCCTGAATGTGATCTTGTCGTACCTGTCACATCTGGTGTCTCTCCAAAAATGATCATACCTCTATCAAAGGCAAAACACGAACAAATTAGAAGTGGTCCTTCCAAAAGGTAATTATAACAACAATATTAATAATACCTAGATGCTTACCTACTTTATGTGTCTAATGTATTTTCATATTTTGTTTTAGGTCCGAAATATTATCATCTACGCCTTATAAAGATAAATTTCAAGAATCTATTTCCCAAAATAAGACGAGCGGCATTAAAAGGAACCTGACCATTGATGGCACTAAACAAAACATCATAGAGAAGAAGAAAATGCATTTGAAGACTATAAACATCAACGACAATCAAGATGATGCTGCCTGTCCTGGGTGCGAAGAAAAATATAGCGATTCTTATGATTCAGGTGATTGGCTCAAATGTGCAAGCTGTAAGTCCTGGTGGCACGAAGATTGCTCGAGCCATCTGGGGAAGAAACAATTCTATTGTGACCTGTGCAATTAGCCGTTTCTTAAAAGTGTTTATGTTGCGTACTCATAGCCCACCCTTTGCGTACTCTTTGGCAGCTGTGGAGCTAAGAGTACGCATTTCTATTTTTTTTAAAGGAGTTGTGTTTTTTTTTAAGTAAAAATAATTTCATTTGGACTGTATTTTTTGTTAGTCAATAGAGTACATATTTGGCTACCCCCTAAATTTTTGATTTATTTTTGTTTATTGCAGTTTTATTTAGAAAGTAATGTTAAGTGCGCACCGTTAGGCCTCTACCCTATTAGTAAATGGTGGTGGTATAGGCAGCAAAGCTGCACACTACCACATATCACGTTCTAGTTTCTATTTCTGTAATATAATGTACAGGGTGTGCGTTTATATTTTGACACCCATCTACAGGGTTTGTTTTAAGTTATATCAAACAATGGTAAATGCAAACGTTATAGGGACTGTCCTGAAGCGCCAGCTTTTCCTGTCCAATTAATGAAACGAATATAGTAAAACAGAAAAAATAATGCTATGTTAGGTTCTTCAAAATGAAACAACCTATTTTTTTAGTTAAATTCTTGATGTCATAATTTTTTTGGAACCAATCATATATAATATGTTGATGTTTTCTTTAGAAGTTTTGGAAACATTTCCAGTTAAAGTTGCACCTATAGATATTGACGTGTAGATGCAGGTGATAGTACAGGATCACCATGTCATTTGAATCAATTGTAAAAAATGGCAGGTTTTTGAAATTTAAAGTTTTTAACATATGCTTGAGTCAACGAGAAAAATTTGGCATTGCTCCATTATATTATTCCAGCAATAATAACGCAGGATTTGTAAGTAAAACGCCATAATTTATGTCCCAATAGAGTAATATCGTCATTAAATACAGTTGAATATATTGTGAAACAATTTGAAAAGAGGAAAGATCTGAAATGAAGGAAATGATCTTTAACAAGGAACGAAGGAAATGATTTGCAAATTTTATTATTTTTTGATGGTAGAAAACTAATTTTAATTTACTGTTTTATAAGAACTGGTATAACCGTATCCATTTTCTTAGAAATTCCGGAGACTAGTATTAGGGATGTGCTTCTACTATAAATACCATCCTTAGAAATGTAGTCCTGTTTAAGATCGCTCCGATGCATGAAAATTTCAACGATTTGAATTTTGCGATGAAATCCTTCGGAAGATCCTATTTTTTTAAAGAAGTTCCTATTCACGGACCACCTCAGGGATATATAGACAAAATGATGGGGCCAATCATTTTTCATGACAATTTGAACGGAGTTGCCAATAAGGAATTACAATGCCACAATATGGCAGCAAGACGGAGCCCCACCCCGCACAATGTTCAGTTTGTTACTGAATTTTTGAACAACAGGTAAAATTTGTGGATAAGTCGGGAAGGAAGCCAGCAAACAGCCCTGATTTATCGCCTTTAGATATTTTGTGTGGATATTTAAAACATAAAATGTATTATGATCAGCACAACGAATATTGTACAGAATTTAAATCAAAATTACAGCGAATCGATATTGGCTTCAATTAATAAAAAATGAGCTAGTCTGCGTGTACTCGAGACATCGATGTATAAACATATCCTATATCGACATCATCGACATAAAAGTCTAATGCCACCTTAGGCCGCGTGACGCCTGAATATAGGCAACCACTTATTTGGAATTGGTTGCCTATATCTTGGCGTTAGAAAGAACCTAATCACTGTGCATGGTTATGATGTCACATCCGCTTGCACATTTCCGTCCCATTTACCGAGATTTACCATCATACCGCCGCGAAAGATGTTTACACATCAATAAGCTTTTAGAAAATATTCATAATAATGTGTGTTAAGTCCCAAAAATTAAAATAATCTTATTTATATTAGGCGTCAACGTTTCACAAAATATGGCATCCTTGTATAGAAGAAGTGAAGCCAATTGCGTCAAGAATGTAGTTGCGACGGCTTGCTTGTAATTTCTATAAAAATTAAATTTAGAAATATATGAGAGTCCACAAGTTATTAATTTGCATTATTAATAATGTGTATTTTGTGATATTGTGTTATCATAAATAATTTGTCTTCTTTCCTTGTAAATGATCTTTTATGTGGTTTTAGATCTTTCTTCTGTATTAAACTGATTAAATTTTTTTTTATTCCTATTATTTTTATTATTATTATGATTTAGCCTTACGGCATTCGCACTCCCTCTAAATGGAACAATCTCTTATCCCAGATATCCCGGATATCAAAAACTCTGAGAATAAATAACATGGAACCCTTTCCATGTTATTGGGTCATTGGTGGCATTTACGGGTTTCCTACAAATTTTCGGACGGTATGGGCTGTTGCGAGAAGTACTGCTTTCTGCATCAATTTGAAGAGATGTTCGCTCAATCCGAGTTCCTTGATGTTTATTGACAGGTTCTTCGGAATGAGTCATGTTGATGACACAATAATTGGCCCCGTTCTTATTCTCTCCATTCCCCATTGTTGTCGGATGTTCTCTTGTAAATCTCAATATTTGGCGATCTTTTCGGCGTGCTTGACCTGCAAATTGTTGTTGTTGAGCATGGCGATGTCGATCTGCGTGGCTTCCTTGGTCCGCTTATCTACCAGAATGATGTCCGGTCTATTGTGAGTTGCCGTCTGGTCTGTAAACACACATAGTTGTTACTTTCTAAAATCGATTCAGGAGTGTATTTATAGTAACTTACCTTTTCCGTTTGCAGCAGCAACAGCATGTCTGCTAGTTCCTGATGGATTATCTTTGCAACTGCATCTTGCCTGACTTTATATTCTGTTGCTGCGAACGTCTGGCATCCTCCTGTAATGGGCTGGATGGTCTCAGTGGTTTGATAGCCGTATCGACATCGATCATGCGCCACCGAACCATCTCCAATTATGTACTTGAGATAGTTTCTGGTGGGAATCACTTGATCTTGAATAGCCAGCAGAAAGCCCTCGGTTTCGGGGAACATTTGTCCTGAAACTAACCAATAGTTCGACGCGCTATATTGTCGACGTGATCCTGGAATGCCTCCAATGTAAGTGCTTTTCCTTCCACACTCGTGTTTTCTCAAGGTGGTGTTCTTTTAAAAGCAGTGGTGTAGAGTCGTCTGCGTTTCAAACTGCCCTATGGACTTCCGAGGACTTCACTTTACTCTGAAAATAATTGCGCAAATTATTTATTTGCCGATTAAATTGTTTACGTAGATCCGCTAGACCTCTTCCACCTAGATGTCTTGGCAATGTTGTTCGCTCCACTGCGCTTCTCGGATCGTGTTTGTGTGCTCTTGTAAGTAAGGTTCTTGTTTTCCGCTGGAGATTTTCAATGTCAGTGCCGGTCCATGCTACCAATCCAAACGAGTATCCAAGAACTGAGACGGCATAAGTATTGATAGCCTTGCAGAGATTTTTGCTGTTAAGTTGACATTTTGCCAAACGTTTTATCCTTCTAGTAAATTCTTCTGTTAGTTCAGCCTTCATTGCGCCATGTGATATGCGCATTGTTTGTTTCATTCCTAGGTACTTGTGAAATTCATCTCCCTTCATTGCCTCGATGTTCTGCCCGCCCCCTTAGGTGACCTGGACATACTTTACCTCGTACGATGTTCACAGTACGGCACTTTTCCAGTCCAAACCGTATTCCAATATCCATGGAGAATTGTTCGTCAATCTTCAACATTTGCTCTAGCTGGTTTTTGGTAGCTCCCATAAATTTTAGGTCATCCATATAGAGCAAATGCTTGACTTTATCTCCTGCCTCGTTGTTGTTTTTGATATTGTACCCATATAGAAAGTAGAATTCAGCTGGTGGGATAGAGGGTTCATCACAATATAGAACCATAGCGGGCTGAGGGCGTCTCCATGAAATATATCTCTTTTTATTGGTATGTTTTCCGTGGTAATCCCGGGCTTCATTAAGATATATTTTCGTTTGCCAAGATGTCATGGCTTGTCTTAAAAAGTTAACAATGTTAGCATCAGTCTTATATATTTGAAGAATCTTTAGTAGCCACTCATGAGGCACAGAGTCGTAAGCCTTTTTATAATCGATGTAAGCCATGTACAGGTTACTACGTTTAAAAAATGCCTGGTTACAGAACAGATGACAGAGTCGATTATGAGTTGTTCTTTGCACCCCATTGAACCCTTAGCGCATACCTTCTGTTGGTCAGCAATGATCTTGTTTCACGCATGGGTATATAGCCGATGCGCTAAGCAGGTTGTTATTAATTTTGTACATTATTAGAAGACACGTGATTGGTCGGTACTTGGATGGATCCTCCGTATTTTCCTGGTCCTTTGATAGAAGGTATGTAGCACCCTGAAATAGAAAGCGTGGCATATTTTCAGGATGGGCGATTACGTCATTAATTATTAAATTTGTTAATTTTTCGTGGGTACATTGGAGTTTCTTGCGCCAGTAGTTCTGTATTCCATCTGGGCCAGGGTGCCTTCCAGTTATGGGTTATTATTATTATTATACACTATTTCACAGTTTTAACTGGTTTTATTTTTTCTTATACTTATTTCTTCCTATAGACGAGCTACAGCCAAGTCTATTAGGTGATTACTTTTGGTTTAGGAAAGATCTCGTTATGTTACATGTGTGAAGTATAGTTGCTTTTTGTGACTGTGTGTGTGTGTGCGCACTTTTTCTTCCAGGTTAATTTGCGTTAGGTGTCTTTTGAAAGTGTGTGGAGTGATACCTGTTGTTGAGATAATGAATGGTATTATGTGCACCTCGTTTTGTTTTCATATTCTTTGTATTTCTATTGCGAGTTCCTGATATTTTTGTTTCTTCTCTGCATACTTTTTAACCACATTTTGGTCAGATGGTATTGCAATATCTATAATATATGTGATCTTTCGGGTTTTATTTTGAAAGGTTATATCAGGTCTATTACGCTTTGTTGTTTTATCGGTATGTATGGCAAGGTCCCAGTATAACTTATAGTTCTTATTTTCCACTATTGTTTGTGGTGAGTATTCATAATATGGCTGTGAGTCCGTGTGTAGCTGGTATTGTATTGCTATCGCTTGGTGGATTATTTTAGCTACTGTATTATGCCTATTTGTATATTCAATGCCTGCTAGTACTTTACATCCTGATGTTATATGTTCCATCGTTTCGGGGAATACGTGACACTTTCGGCATTTATCGTTTGTGATTGAACTATCTTTTAAAATATATTTTCTATAGCTATTCGTTGCTATGACTTGAACCTGTATTGCGAGCACAAAACCCTCTGTTTCAGGGTATAATTGGCCTTTTTGTAGAAACATATATGTTAATTTTTTATTTATTTCTTCTTGATTGGTATTATTGTACTGTCTACCATGTAGTGGTTTGGATGACGAATTTGTTATGTTTTTTCTTTAAAGTTTTCTGTATTTTGATGTTCTTGTGTCGCCAGATTTAATGGTGTATATTTTTTGTCTATTTTGACTATGGCTGTGTGTAAGGAATATTTTATATTGTGGAAATAATTTCTTAGTGATTTTATCTGCTTAGCATGTAGTTCTTGCAAGTCGATCATTCCTCTCCCTCCTTCTTCTCTACTTAGTGTTAGTCGTTCTTTGCATGAGTTAGGATGTAACTTTCTATTTTTTGTTAATTGTGCTCTTGTCATTATGTGTAGATTTTCAAGATCTGTTATGGACCACTTTATTACACCGAAGGAGTAGGTGAGTATAGGGACAGCGTATGTGTTAATTGCTTTAAAGTGGTTCTTTGAGTTGAGTTGTGACTTAAGAAGTAGGTTAAGTCGACTTTTGTATTGTTGTCGTAGTTCCTGTTTTGTTGTAGTATGACCAATTTTATTGTTTTGATAAAATCCCAGGTATTTGTATACTTCGTTTTTCCCGATTTGTTCTATCTTTTTGTGTTTAGTGTTTCTTCAGTTTCTTGATGTTTCCGTCTTCCTTGCTCTATATGTAGTATCCTACACTTACTCATTTCAAACTCCATGTTGATATCCTCTGATATTATTTCTGTTTGTTTCAGAAGCCCTTCGAGCTGTGGTAATGTTGATGCATATATTTTAATATCATCCATGTACATCAGGTGGCTTATTCTATGCAATGTTACTCCTTGTTGTTTAATGTTATAACCATATTGTGTACTGTTTAGAGTATTTGATAAGGGATTGAGGCACATACAGAACCAAAGCGCACTAAGCGCATCACCTTGGAAGATGCCGCGTTTGATATTAATATAATCAGTTTCTATATACGTTTCGTTGGTTTTTATATTTATTTTTGTCTTCCATTTTTTCATAACACTGGAGAGGAAATTTTGTATTATGGGGTGTATTTTATATATATTTAGGGTTTCTTTTAGCCATCCATGAGGGACGTATGCTTTTTTATAATCAATGTATGCTATATGTAGATTTTGTTGTTGTTTTTGCACGTGTTTCATTATTGCATGGTCAATGATTAGTTTTGTTCTTTACATCCTTGGCTTTTCTATCTGCATCCTTTTTGTTCCTCCGTTAGTATGTTGTTGTTGGTTAAATGTTGGTCAATTTTCTTTGCTATTGTGGCTGTGATGATTTTATAAATAGTTGGCAAACAGGTGATTGGTCTATAGTTTTCAGGGTTTTCCATTTCTTCATCTTTGGGTTTAATAAATGTTCATCCTTCGGTTATAAATTGCGGGGTAAGATCTGGGTCAAGGATTATTTTATTTATTTGCTTGGTGAGGTATTTATGTGTTGTGGTAAGTTGTTTATACCAGTTGTTATGGTTATGATCCGCACCTGGACATTTCCAATTATGTGTTTTCATTATTGTTGCTGTTAATTCATCGTCTGTAATAATATATTCTGATTGTTTAGGTATGTTGTGCTGTCTTTCCTTTGCCCTTTTTATCCATGATGCATCTTCATTATATTTCGTTGGATTGGACCATATTTTACTCCAGTAACTTGTTATTTGATCCTTGTGTGGTGATATGATATTTGTTTTATTATTAGTTGTTATTTTGTTATAGAACTGTTTTTCGTTGTTTCTAAATAGCGTGTTTTGTGATTTCCTTTCATTTGATTCTTTATATCTTTTTAGTCGTGCTGAGTTTTTGTTTCAGTGTTTCAAGTGTTTCTGAGATTGGTTGCGTTTTGTTGTTGATTAGGTGTGATATTTTCGTTAAGATTGATCTTCTGTGATTACCTTGAACGTATTGGGTCATTCTACCTATATCTTGCCTTAGTTTGTCTACCTTCTTTTCCATTCTGATTATTATTATTATTATTATTATTATTATTATTATTATTATTATTATTATTTTAAACCGAAAAATATCAAATTTTATTGTTGACTATAGCCCATTTTAAAAACCCCTTAAATTTCACAGCGCCTACATTTTGCTATTTGTCCACTATTTTTTCAGTTTGAAAATAAATCCATAGGGAACCGCTCCCAGTTGCTTTTCTCTTATGTGATGTGGAACATATAGGTATGGTAATATTGGCAGTTTTTTTTATTCCTGAATCCATGGTTGAGATATCTGCATCTGCAACAAAATATGTTTCAATCTTTCTGCAAGATACCGACACCATATTTAATAAAACAGCTGTTAAAATCGAGGTTCGAGGTCATCTAAGGGAGGTTTAGTTCAAAGTTTTTCTAGCAAGCGACGTCACTATTTTATTAATAAAGTTTATGTGAGCGGAGTTGTCCTTTATTTAGGTATTAGTTTTGATATTTATAAGGTAAGTCTTTCTAGTTTAAGTTTATCACAAATTGCCACGGCACTTTCACTACTTTTAAAACTCCTCAAAAACTATCCCTTTACTGGAAGTTCTGATACTTCACAAATTCGACTCTCTCTATACTTTTAGTAACCCCCGCCGTATACCTGTGCATACGTTCATCCAGGTTAGGTAAGGACCTGGTCGCTCTGGACCTGTGTCCAGGTGTTCACAGATATGGGGGTTGTGGGATAGATAGCTAGAAGTGGACGTACCTGTGTACTGCCCCGCAACTAGACTGAGCGGTTTGAGAGACCCGAAAGCCTTCATGAACTTGGCGTTTGCCTGCGTATTTATATGTTACAAAATGCTGATGGCTGCATCATTAAGGATTAAAATCGCGACCGCTCAAGTTGTTTATAATTAACAGTGAATGTTTATATAACATTTGTCAAGTTCAAGTTCAAACTTACGACAGGGTGATATTTAATTAATGCTTTTAAGTAGTTCACAATACTACGACGAAAGTATGCTTCTGTATTATTATTGCAATTATTATTATGCCGCGGTGATTCCCCGAATTCTGGGGCCGGCCGGCTGGTTGACCGTTTTCACTGAGCGTCATGCGTCATGTTTTCGGATTGCAACGTTGTCGGCTTTCGCGTTAATTCCTTTAGTTTTGAATTAGCGAAATGAATCAAATCAATATATTCCTTACAAATCGGTATTTATCTCGGGATTAGATCTAGTTTAATCTCGGTATTTTCAAGACAGGCTTTCCACCAGTATCCCGAGACCTCGAAGTCCTGGAATCTCGTAAATAACCTGTCTCGAATTAACATTCCTAGTATCAGAGCAGTATTCAATTTTTAACGATTTTACGAAATTTTTTCGAAAGAACTTTTAATTGGCTTATTAGGAAATAATGAAATTTGGTGTGTGTCTGTGTCTTTCATGCTAGAGTCTTCAAAAAAAATTTTTATTGCAAAATAAATAGGGGAGCTAGAAGTTATCACAATTTACATGGTATTACCTGTCGTTTGTCTCGGTATTATATAGTTCTTATAATACTCCTTGTTAAAACGTCTGAGGGCGCTATTTTCAATTCAAGTTATGTAATTTTATCATTTTCAAATGTTATTAAAATGTGTGGATTGCTAACTTAAGTGAAACCAGCTATTAAAGCATAGACATGCCTATATATTGATTCCTCAGGGATTAAAATACTACATTTCTATAGAAACTTATCAAACCTTCTTAAAAAGAGTCGAACTTTTGCCTTTAACAACTTAAAAACTGCTTAAGGTCAAAAAAGTATGAAAACTTGCCAAGAAAATAAAAAAGTAACTAGACAAATTCAGAGGTCATGAAAGTTACGAAGGAAAATAAATTCTACCACGAAATTCCTGTTAGGTTTCCTCACGTATTCGAGCTAAGTCCTCGCCGTCTTGGCTTGGAACGGAATTCTGTTTTATTGTAGTCGAACATACGAGGATGTTTAAATTGAAATCTGAAGTTTGTTTCTATCCTATCAGACTATAGAGACCCTTCCAGAACAAGTGGCAAGCCCACATAATAATGAAGGATTAAAAAATACAGTTAATGTGATATGTGCGATTTAATATTTTGAACCCTGACTAGTTACAGCTAAATTAATCAGTGTTTTGAATATCACATATCTATGAATGTCATACTGGCATTAACACATTCAAAACAATGATTAATTTATCGAGCGATTAAATTGGCTGATCGGAGTTCGAAGTTGTCGCATTAGGCGAGTTTAGGCATTAAAACCGAGATACAGGCCCTTGTATCGGTCCAACTAGAACTTTTGAGTGGCACATTTGTCGTTTCACCCAAAAACGTGGTTCAGCCTTCGTTTTTTATTTTAAAATTAAATTATGTGAACCCTTTTCTAAAAATGTAGCTTGTTGAATTTTTATGTGGCCATTGTCGATTGATGTTGTGTGTTTCTTTTCGCCGATATTTTTTACGGTTCCACTGACAAGTAACAGGTCATTAGGGTCCGCGACATGAATAAGGATATAAGAGTGCTGTCGTCTGCCAAGCTGCAAATATAATTGTTTGTCCTGTCTAAGAGATCATTGACATAGGGCAGGAACAGTGTGAGAGATATAATATACACCCTTGAGGAACTCCCTTAGGAAATTGAGAAGCCATAAAAGCTGTGCTGGTGGTAGTCAGTGTGCTGTCAATTTGCTTAACAATCAGTCATGCCACACCCTATCACATACATGCATACAACCTTTACTCGACATTCAGAATTTTTAAGGCCAATTATGTGCTTTGTGTATC